>CM076985.1:23512530-23542530 GCA_039105355.1 Benthosema pterotum | reverse complement strand
TGAATAACACTATAAACCGCATTACCGCCATACCGCCGGTATGGGGGTCCCCAATTACCGCGGTAATAAAAATCCCATACCGCCCCCTAATCGTGAGTAACAGCATGCGTAGACATGTTACCAAACAAGAACTTGCATGATAGAATACTAAGAGTCAGAGTCAGCTAAGAGTCAGCCAGACAATATCAGCCAGGAGAATGAGACTGCCAAAGACAACAAGCTGCCAGCCCGCACCCACTGGCCTAATGGTCGAGGCGTATGCCACATAATATAGGCTCTTGTTTTGCGTGTTCGTGTCCCGTTCATGCTGCATGTCTCTCCCCTTCTCTCCATCTCTCTCTCCTATCCATCATCACTGTAACTAAGCTACCAATAAAGGCACAAAAAATGTTTTAAAAAAAAAATCAGCTGCCAGCCAGCAAACTAGTGCTGTGGCAACTACTGTATGTGGATGTGCTCAGCTCAAAACAGAGACTGCAGGAGTGCAAAGCACCAATTTTGGTGCTGGCTAGATGTACAGTATGTTTGGAGAACCCGGATGGATGAAAGCAATGGAGCAAGACCAAGAGACAGAGTGATGATAGAACTACAGGGTAGGCTGTCATCTACCCTCAGACTGTCATGACCTCTGCCTGCAACATCACCAGAGACAGGAGGTGAAGCTACTTCAGCAGCAGCTTGTGCACATCAGGGAAAAAAAAACCTGCTGACTGACCCCATCTTCCAAGGGGTCAGTCAGCACTTGTGTGTCACTTGTGTGTGTGCATGCGCGCATGCACACACACACGTGCACACGCACACACACAGCGATGTCACAGATTCCTTTCCAAAACCATTTATGAAAGCCGCTGTAGTGCACGCACCGGTGTTGGAAAGTAACCAAGTACACTTACTTGTGTTGAGGTATTTGTACTGTGTGTAGTTCCAGTTGTCAATACTTTCACCTCTACTCCACATCTCAGAGGCTATTTATATTGTACATTTACTTCACTGCAATCTTTAACACTTTAGTTACAAATTACATACTATAGATTTACATTAAAAGACATACATCCCTATAGCAGATCTACAAGCTTGTGAGCTTGTGAATATTTTCCCAAAACTTTAAATGGGACATTTCTACAACATTTTTCTATAATGCACAAGTTGAACTTTATAGAGCTCAATATTGCACAACTTTTTTTTTTTTAACATTGCTGGCCTGCATTACTGGCATATAAAATCTTGTCACCGCTGCTGCAATAGGCTGCAGCGCACACGCACACGCGCACGCGCGCACACACACACACACACACACACACACACACACACACACACACACACACACACACACACACACACACACACACACACACACACACACACACACACACACACACACACACACACACACACACACACACACACACACACACACACACACACACACACACACACACACACACACACACACACACACACACACACACACACACACCCCTACTGCTAAATAATGGTCACAAGTCACTGCTCTATATACAGCATTTGTATCATAGTGCCACTGCCTACAGTACGGCAGTTAATTAACCTAATGATGGGACTAAACAGTGTCAGTGGGTATAGTCGCAGTACCTTAGAGTCTTTAGTAGAACCACCACTGCAGTTAATTAGGGTCGAGTTGTATCAATAATGTAAGCAATACTGTATAATAATCTTTTGAACATAGAGCTACTGTAGGGCTAAAGTGGGTAGTGTATGTTTTGTAATAATAATCCCAAGTCGACAAAGTAAAAGCAACTAAAGTATAAATAATTGTAGTACAACAGTAAGTAAAAGTAAAAGTACAACATCTGGATCTGAGATGTAGTTGAGTAGAATTGTAACTACTCAAGTAAAGTATGCAAATACCTCAAAATTGTACTTAAGTAAGTAATTAAGTAACTGCACTTAGTTATTTTCCACCGCTGCTACTAACAGTATGTACCGTAAGTCATTTTGTGCATGTACTTCGTCAGTTGCGTAGTGAATTCATTGTTCTTGAAGGGTTGGCCCTGCACTACGGACCAAGGCCAATAAAACACACATACGACAGCAATAAAAAGATTATAGTAATAAATAATAAATGTAGTGCTGGAATACAACACAATAACAACAATTGGCAATGTATGGAGCCTTTGTTAGGTGGTGTGTGCTTTGTTACACTGTGTATGGTGTGTGTGTGTGTGTGTGTGTGTGTGTGTGTGTGTGTGTGTGTGTGTGTGTGTGTGTGTGTGTGTGTTAGATTCTGTATGCGTGTGTGCATGTCTGCATGGTCTGGTGCAGAAAAAGAAGAAGCCTGCTATTCCAGGCCATCAGTATTCCATCACTGTTGTGTCATCTGCAAAATGAATCAGAGTGTGTGTGTGTGTGTGTGTGTGTGTGTGTGTGTGTGTGTGTGTGTGTGTGTGTGTGTGTGTGTGTGTGTGGGGGGGGGGGGGGGGGGGGGGGGCAAGCTGATGTATAGTAAGACAGGGGTTTTCAACAGGTGGCCCGGGGACCACCAGTGGTCCTTGAGAGGGTTCCAGGTGGTCCCCAGACTAAATGATGGAAAGTTGGTTAACCAGATGTAACTCTTGAGAATGTAAATTTTCAAGGGTCCATTTGGTTTCATTTTCACACTCTCAAGAGTTAAAATATTCATCATCTGAATAACACTATTTAATTAAGAAGTCTACACTGTTTTGTTTCCCAAATCCAGCCTGGAATTGTGAACAAAACCAAAATAATTCTTTATAGTTTTAGGTCTTTGGGGCTAAAATGACATCAAATGGTGGTCCTGGGCTCAAATGCTGAAGTGGTCCCTGGTGTCAAAAAGGTTGAAAACCCCTGTAGTAAGAGTATATAGAGGCGCAGGAGGAGGCATGTATCAGAATAATGGTGGAAGACTTGCAACTTGGGAACTATATACACAGGGAAAAGGGACATCCTGATTATGTATTGTCACATTACAAGTGGAATATCCATGGTAGTTGCTAGCACTTGCTGTAGTAAATCACTGACAGATAGATGGATGAACCAGGACATAGGTATGCTTAGAGTCCTGCTGTTAGTAGTGAAGCAAACCCTGCATGGTACGATGTGTGTTTTGAATAATTTAGCAGACCTACTACAAATGTTTCGCAGTCGAGTAAGCCGTCTCTTTGGATTTAAGGCCATAAAACACAAGGTCATGCAAATCTAGAGCACTGGTATACTGACTGAGCCTAAGCCTACATATTTGATGAGACTGACACACAACCAACAGGTCTCTGGCTGGTTCTGGGTTTGACACAAGGATGGAGTGGAGTCACATCAAATGAAAATCTCACACCCACACAGGGGTGGGACACCTCATGGGACAGTTGAAATCACAGAACCCTATAAAGATGTTTCTAAATGTTTACTGTATATCAAAGATTGCGATGACACAAGGCAATTACTTAGATCTGGAGTTGCTAAACCTTTATTGTATAATTTTTTACCGTACTCTTTTTTTCAAAGACCCTCAAATATAGTGAAATGGAAAGGATGGAGAGCATGTGCGTGCAAAGTGAGTTTTATGTTGTTAAAGTTCAGATTTTTGGAACTTAAGTTGTATGAAATACGTATATGCCATTAATATAGTCATGTCAACTGTATTATTTGATTGCCATGGTGGGAGTTCTGCTCTGGTTTTGGTCCATATAATAAGTAGTTCAGGTCATTTTAAGGGGGTCACACAGTAAAAGTAAATGAATCCACAAAACTAACATAATTTGTATTGTTGAATTGTTTGTAAAATATTACCACACCCTTTGTTCATTTTTGACGTCTCTATCACATGGAACTACATGACTGAAACTACTTCATATTTCACCAAAACCAGAGCAGAACTCCCACAACGGTACTCTGGCCATCAAATACAGTTGACAATACATTAATGGCATGTATTACATACACTATCCCAACTATCCCTTTCAATATTTTTAATTTAGTTTCATGCAATCAGATATGAAACAAAACTATATGTGGACGCTTACATGGTATTGTGAGATGTGCTATTTTTGCTACTATCAAATATAGTTGAAAATGAAAGTCCAAGTCTATCCTTATCCCATGTGGTAGATGCATCGCTGGGGTGGAGTAAAACACAGAGGCCGCCACCTCTGAAACCCTGTAGCTTAGATAATCAAATGGGTCAGGAATATACTAGAAATTTAAATATTAGACAAAGAATATAATTATCCAAGCTAGTCCAAGCTGCCTTCTTTTAACCTGATGGGAGAGTTTCCCTAGTTGGACGTAACGTGTGGAAGGAAAGGTTCCCCCCACATCAGGTCCCTCCATGACTCCCCCTGGCCAGGGGGGTCAGTTTAGAGACCAGAATCGCCAGAATGTTTTTATTAGGGTACCTATGAGGGACACAGGTGGAACATGCAAATTCCACACAGAAAGACCCTTTTGGGCCAACCCCACCTCAAATGTGGGCACTGATGAGAAGGAGACACCACCAGCACCCACAGCGTCCCTAGCAGAAATCGAACCCAGGACCTTCTAGCTGTGAGGCGACAGCAGTACCACTGTGCTACCGTGCCCCTAACTTACTACCTTGCAGTATATACTTTTAAGCATAAGGACAAAATTTAAGAACTTTTCCAACCACTGAGAAATATAGTCACAGAATTGATATTCCCACTGGATTGTCTGACTCATGTGGATGCCATAAAAAAAGAACAGTACAGTAGTGCCTCATTATGTTCAGATGTAGAAACTTGCAGTACCAGTTTCATCAGCATATACAATACATTTGAGAAATAGAAAAGAGGTGGGTTGTTAAGAGATGTTCGACTATTCAGGTGTAGCAAATGTCACCCAGGGTGCAAATAACAACAGCAATAGTACTGCCATTTTTGTGCCTGCACTATTAGACTTAAACTGGAACACTGTGTGTGTGTGTGTGTGTGTGTGTGTGTGTGTGTGTGTGTGTGTGTGTGTGTGTGTGTGTGTGTGTGTGTGTGTGTGTGTGTGTGTGTGTGTGTGTGTGTGTCACGCAAGACACATTTGCACTTGCACATCCACAGTACATGCAAGAATGCTTGCTCACACAATAGATCTGCTTGTATGCAAGGATGTAGTGCACCCATCTATGTTATATACACATGTTAGTGTGTATATACACTGTGTTATACAGTGTACTAGACAGTACTATATTTACTGTATGTGGCATTAGCATTTTCATTATGATGTTAACTTAACCTCATGGCCAGAATGAGAAAGAGGTTAGTCTGGGATGGCTCATCAATATTTTAGGGCTGAGTACGCACTCATACACTGCAGGCTGGAGACCGCACTGTACTCAATGCACCAGCAACCCTAGCACTGTAGAAATATCTGGAAGTTTATCTAAAAATGTATTAATGAATCTAGTGAATCTGAATCTATGAATGTAGTTTCTCATATTTAAAAACACACATCAATATTTGAAATTACTAGTACAGTACCATCGTTCGCATTGCGTCACATTGTGTCATTCGTGCCTGACTTTGACTCAGCATGAATTTATTCGTCCTTGCACTGACTTTACAGTACATGTAAATTGTGCTGTGCGCTGGTTCTATTGACACTGCACTTCAAATGCCAAGTTCGCAAGTGATTGTTTTGAGTTGTTATCATGCGATGAGGACAGAGTAGTGCTGCACAATGAATTGAAACATTAGGATCTAGATTTAAACACGATATTTGAGCAAGAATTTGTGTAGCATTGGGTTGGTTGTACTCTTATGTTTTTGCTACAAGACAGAGCTTTTAAGAGAGATTTAGAAGAAAGAAATGGCAAGTACAATCGTAAAGAGTAGCACTGCTGCTTCCCATGAGCGTAGAACATAAAACACTGACTTCAGAATACAGTTTAATTCAGTATAAGTTTATTTCATGGCCATTCAGCCATGCATATAATTTCAGTTTAACATTAGTTTACCCATTTGAGCAAGGTATTGAAGGGAAAAACGGGGGGGGGATCTAATTTTTTTTAGGTATAATATATACTGTAGCTTTTTACAAGTTAACAATACAGCTATTTGCAAAGGGCCGAAATGTGGTTAAGGTAACATGAAACACAAATTTACAAAGTAACTAGTAACCAGTTTTCAAATAATTGATGTACTGTTGTAAAGTAACAGGCAATTGGAAATACTCAAAATGGAGGGAAGAAGGCGCGGACAGGCAGACGGACAGTCAGACAGTTCACCCTGTACATGGACTTCTTGGGGCAGATGTGCATGAGAGGATAGCAGCAGTGACGATGGAAAACGGTATATTCCAAGTATATTCCAAGTAAGTATATTGCATTTTCCAGCCCTGTTTGAGTTCAGTGCCAGCCTTGAAATGTTCCATCTCCACTTAAGTAGTGCAAAAAGACAATACACTCAAACATACATTACACATACAGCCAAGCAGATCCTTATAGATGGAGAGACAGCTATCAATTTGCAACCGCAGCATACTGTACGCCGCGACGAGTGGCCAAACAGTCGAGACCGTTCCCTACTAAACCTAACCCTGAACATAACCTCAGTAAAACCTATGCCCAAAACTAACATTAGCCCCTGAACGTTACAGTAATTGGATCACTACATTTTGTTCTCGCCCGTCTGAAGAATGAGACGAGATCATGAACACGGTAATTTGCTTTTTTAAGCCAAACACTGGAGTTTGCTTTCAGGTATCAATTGTTATTGCTTGCTAGATAATGAATTTGAGGGTTATGCAGTTATGCTGTGCCTGGCTGTGCATTTGTTAAGTTTTCGTGGATTTTATCTTGAATAAAAGTCGCTGTTGAACCGGCCAGGCAAAAATGTATTTAAGAGGTACTTAGTAAACTATACGCATTAGCTGAGGACGCCATTTTTTGTTTCTCAACTAGGTCTTAAAAACATGCTCGCTCACTGGCCAGGGAAGTAGAAGAGTTGCGACATTGAGGGGGTAGAACTGAGTCCTCGAGCTGAATAGGGACAAGTTAGAGATGGAAATACATTGCTTTCAATAGGCCTGTGGTAGGCCTACATGGCCTTTGTGTAAATGCATGCATTCATTAACATTACAGCACCGAATGTAGTTCAACATGACAACTGGAGCCAGCAGCATCGGCGAAAATCGACCAATAGATCGGTACGGCCGATATATCGGTGGTCCTCTAGTGAGGGTAACATATGGCAACCTTGTGAGATTGACATAACAGTCACCAGTCACTGGTGACTCACCACCAGTATGGTGGCAACTATGTTTTACCCCTGCAGGCAACTGTTACGTCAACCTATGAGGGTGACGGAACAGTTGCACGGACAGACAGACACACACAGACATATACACGGACGGACGGATAGGGGGGTAAAACAGTCACCACCATACTGGTGGAGACAATAAACAAATAAACGGTCAGATTATGGCCAATCAATATAGTCAGCCACTTATGAAAAGTACAACTCCTAATTAGGCAAAATAAGGAGCCCACTGACTTAAAATAACTAGTTACATATTTAAACTAGATGAGTTCCCCTTCGTGGCACAGGTCAGGTTGTGGCTCAGATGACATCGGAGCGAGCGTACGTGAGTGGAGCAAACCAGTAGGCCATGGCCTACTCAAGCCAATATGATTATATCACCTAAACCGGCCAATCGGGTGCGAGCTGGGCCGTGCACGGAGCAGGAGGTCTACTCGTGTGCCTACTCAGAGGCTAGGCACACGAGAGGCCTACTTGCAGGCCTACTTGTACGTGAGCAGAGCGAGCTGATATAACGGCATCACCTAAACCGGCCAATCGGGTGCGGCCACGGCGTGCATGGACAGACGGACGGTTGTGGCTCTGATGACATCAGAGCGAGTGTACTGTACGTGAGCGGAGCGAAAAAGTAGGCCATGGCCTACTCGTACGTGAGCGGAGCGAGCTAATATGATGACATCACCTAAACCGGACAATCGGGTGCAACCTGGACCGTGCACGGACGGACAGGGGGTAAAACATACTCTCCACCATACTGGTGGAGACAAAAAATACTTTGAGGTACTTGCTAATGGGCCTGTTGGCAGCGCAGCACACTGTTGGTGATTAGTTTAGCGTGTTTGTGACATTCCAATGATGACTGCAGCTCACAGTCTTGGCGGTTCCAAGACTAATCTAATTCTACTAAGCTAATTCTAAAAAAAAGTTATTCTATAAACTATTCTGAAACAACCATTTCTCTATCAGTGGTTCTCGAACTATCTCATATACCTCAAAAATGTATGCAATTGGCTGCCGCGAACACCACCTGAAAGTTCATTTTACGACACGACTCTCGGAAGCAAAAAGACGAGCGTAGCTGCTATTCTTTAATAGCTAACGTTTAGCGATTGAACAATAATAGATTTTTTCAATAGCTAACAGCTATTGAAAGACCAAATACATTGTGTTCCTTCAAGGGAACCTAGTGTTAAAAAGGTAATGATATGGCATGTCAAAGTGCAGGAATGGAAATGTACTACTACTGGCAAAGTTGAACTGTAGCGGACCGCCTCCAAACTGCACCCTGGCCTTTCCCGCGACCAACGTGTAAGTGACCTGCATGATAACGGACTCTATGGAATAGGCACTGCTCCATCCCTCCTTTGTGAGAAGTTCCATACATAGGGCGTCTCTTTTAACGACAAAGCTTCCATAAAGCATGGGCGAAACTATGCGCAACACCGGCGGATCAAAGGGGAAGTTATCTTTAAACGAGAAGTTTAACAGGATGTAATCCTTTCCCTCCTGCTCCTTGAGGACCTGCAGGTCCCGGTGCAGAGGGCTGTCCGGGTCCACCATCCTCAGCTTGACGTTCCACTCGTAGAGGCTGTCGTCGACCAGCTCCACGGAATAGCCGCCTGCCTTGTGACACGGGGACTTGAAGATGTCTCTGAGCTCTTTTATGAGCCGGTCGGAGGCCTGCACCGACCCGGACACGATGCCACTCAGGTGATCTCGCCTCCGGTTCATGCGGAGCCGCTCCAGAATCGCAAGGTTTTCCTCCGAGATGCCATCGTCCTCCGAATTCTTCTCGCCATCTATTGGCTCCTCCTCATCCTCCTCTTTCGAATTATAGTCGTCCAGGTCAAAATCCAGGTCTGGCTCCAGATCCTCCAGGTCCAGGTCATCCATGTCTGGCAATGGGTCCTCCTGCTTGTCCTCATCCTCCTCTTCCACCTCCTCTTCCTTGAATGTGACCTCATAGGCGGTCGAAGGCCCTAGGTCCTGTCCTGTGGGGCCCACTGGAGTCATGGGCTCGTCCAACAACTTCACATCATGGTGCTGGGGAAGGTCATAGAGCCGACAGAGATCACAGATGAGATTCTTCAGCTGATGCACAAGCAGCTGATGCACGTCTTTCACGTTTTCCAAACGCTCCAAGACTTGCTCCAAGTTTGGGTCATCGGAGTCAACGAACCACACCGGAGGCATGGAGGGGTAGGATTCTGTTATGTTGCAGTGGATAATCAATGGCTTCTCTCGGGTCAGGTTGAACTGGCATCTCAGCTCATCAGGCTTACAGTCGATGATCCTAAAGCACTCGTGGTTTGGATTAAAAATAGACTCCAGGAACTTCAGTTCCGCCTTGAGCCCCGAAACGGACATCTTCAGGGCAAGCTGCAAGATGGGACGTGGACCTGGGTGTCAGGGAATGCTGGTCCCCACAAAACACTGTCTAAACAAAATGTCTCGTCTAAATCGATTGGCTTATGTTTTCTTTTCTTTATTAATACATTTCACTCCCTTATAAAGTACATGTCATGTGACATGACACAACGGTGTTGTCACTACTACAACACTGCAGGCAATCCAGAGAAACCTACTATATATGAAAACTAATATATGTTTTGAGAAATAAAAAAATATTACATTCAAACTGATTGTTGCCGTGTTCTCAAGAACACTATGGCAAGCAACCCTAGTTTGTACTGCTGGGGCAGACGGGCATGCACATTTTAAATGGTAAATTGTGCATTTATATAGTGTTTTGCCAAAGGACACTCTGACATGTTAACAGGAGGAGCCAGGATTCCAACTGCCTACCCACGGATCATTGGAGGAACTGCTCTACCTCCTGAGTCACAGTCGCCCCTGCGACTGCGATTTTAGAACTAGGACACAGATTTAACACAAACTAGATCAGTACTCGGTAGTGCAAACTTGCGTGTTGCGCACAAGAAGGCCATGGCCTAGTTGTGCGTGAGCAGATCGAGGTAATACTCTTTGACATTAGCTATAAAGTTCTCCACTACGTCAGCACCTAAACCGGCCAATCAGAGTACCTCGAGGGACCACGGACCACCGACCGTACGTGCACTGATCGCTTAACTTGTGCCCACTCTATTCACGCAAGTAAATAGGCTAATAATGAAACATATCTGAAAATACACATTAAATGTGAATACATACAGTATTACTGGCAAAGATGTTTGTAAACAAACAAAGAACCTTTAATTTATACACTGATGATATTCAAATTAATCTATAAAGCCATCAAAGCTGCATCATGTCCCTTGCATACAACTAGTGCTACTAGTGCTGTATAAAATAAAATCTAGATTCAAACAACTATATGAGATAAGATGAAGAGTGCAGCACTAGGTCTTTGCCCATTTTATTTTAGTTATTATGTTTCTTGCCACAACAGAGACTTTAAGACAAAGCACTTTGACTTTAAAGGCTTCAGGTACCACACTCTGAATGTAGTAATGTTCAGCAACTACAGAATAAATACAAATCGAGATTCATTGTGCAGCACGAGCTTGTACTCTTGTTTTGTTCTACACATTCCCTCTCTGTCTGTATACGTCTAGTTCCCCATTTGAATTTAATTTGTTAAACATTGTCTTTTTCTAAACACAAACGCAGCTCTCCTCCCTGTATAGCTAAAGATCTGCACTGTTATCAATTACTCCCCACAGTCTCCTTCTGCACCAAATAACCTCCCTGCACACACAGCACATTTCCCTGGCCGAGAGAGAGAGAGAGGAAGTGAGTGGGAGATGAAGGGTGTGAGTCAGTGAGACAGGTGAAAGAGGGAAGACCGACATAGTAGGAATTAAAATAGAAATATATTGATAAAGACAGACCAGCAGGAACACCACAGGTATGAAGAGATAGGGAGTGAGTTACACAGAGAGACAGCAAAGACAGAAAATGAAGAAAGAGGGAGTGGAATGGGAAAATAGAGACGAGAGAGAGAGAGAGAGAGAGAGAGAGAGAGAGAGAGAGAGAGAGAGAGAGAGAAAGAATCATTAAATGCTCTCTTGTCTGAGTCATGGTGGGACAGGTTATGATAAGGGAGCTAATATGACACATTATTTCCTCATTTATGCTCTGGCGTGCAACAGTGTCACACGGTGAAAATCTGGTATAGCAGACCTAGAAGCTGTGATTCAGCTTTATAGTGCTGCAAAACATTTTGCTAGACAGGGCCGCCATTCCGTGCCTTACAGTGTGTGTGTGTGTGTGTGTGTGTGTGTGTGTGTGTGTGTGTGTGTGTGTGTGTGTGTGTGTGTGTGTGTGTGTGTCCTCATCCAACGTTGTATTTCACTTACATACAGGAAAGAGAACACTCAGATATGCACAATAAATTAGGTGTCTTCAATGGGGGATGAACATGGGAATGTGTGTGCACTGTGCACACACATTCCCAGTAACACCCGAAAATTAAGCCAGGTCTTCCGTGTGGAAAGCCAACATTTAAGCACTAAGCCAAATGCTTATGGATTCTGTGGGCCACTGTGGGCCACTTTGCTATACGTGTGCATGCAAAGTCACCCCATTTTTCATTGACTTTGACTTGTCTTGTAAAATTGTGACCGTGAAATTATTAATTGACAAAATGTGTCGGTGTTAGCATAAGAAAAGAGTTATCTCTTTTATTGAGCCCTTCCCCGAGTGGCTTTTTAATTCAAAAAGTTCTCTTCTGTCCTCAAAAAATGGCCTCCTTCCAAACAAGGCTTCCTGGAACGCATGCATTACTGTCTATTTAACTGATTTGTCTCCTTGCTCTGTTTCCGCCATACACTGTTCAGCCATCTGTGTTCATTTAACTATATCCAATGGATCAATTTTAACCTCGAGTCACCAGCCTAGTTTCCACCTCAGAGGAAAGCCTGGTCTGTGTTCCTAAATCACTGTGCGATCCGGTCCCCCTTCTAGGTCAATTGGGTTTATCCATCCGTACAATCTTCGAGTTAAATTAACATGTACTCTCTAATTAAGGCAGGAGAAGTTTTTGAGCAGTGTCTTCGCTCCATTGCAGAGCTATGTCTGTCCGTCTGTATGCTCGTATATCTGTCTCTGTGTCTGTATTGTACAGTATGACCGACGGCCGCGACCAATGGTCCATCGGTCACGGCTGGTAGTACAGGAGTCCCGATCATGGCTGTTCTTTACCGGTCGCCGGTCGCAGCTAAACCTAAACCCAACCCCTAACAGTGATGTATTCAATATATCGATATTGCGATATAGTGATCGAACACGTGGACAATAGATGAATCGATGAAGAGGTTGCTATATCGATATGGCAATAAATGGCGTGAATAATGGGATGATCAGTGTTGACAAACATACGTCCATTTAATGCTGTCAAAGCCTCCCTTGCAAGTTGCAATACAATAATCAACAATCCCTTCCCATCGCTTGTATGGATGTTTTATTTTTTTAATTTTAATTTAAAGATCTCTGTGAGCCTGAGAGTTTATTTTGTTTGTGTAAGACGGCCATTATTTTAGAATAAATGTATAATCGATATATACCGATAAATCAAGATATATTGTATCATGGCTACTGTATAAAAATGGTACATATGTATAAAAATGTTACATATGTATAATATGGATGAAATATCCGTCACTAACCCCTTACCCTAAACATAACTTCCGTAAAACCTGTTCCTAAAGCTAACCTTAACCCGCATCTGATAGGATACGTGCCACGACCACAGGTGGCAAAACGGCCGATGGGTTTGCCAAACGATATGGTTGCCTGATTCATCACCAGCCATAGCCATCGGTTGCAGTCGCAAATTGATTTTCGTCCCTCCCGTGTCTGAGCACGAAAAAGCTGCAACACCTAAAGTGGCCAGAAAAGTACAGCACAGAGTAAAGCGGAACCGAGTACATTACAGTACAAGCCCTGGGCCGTTCCTGGGGCTCTGGATGTTCTGTGTGGGGTCCTGTGGGTACACCGCTCATTTCACATAGATTTTAGTGGGCACAGGGGTTGCCACTAGGGTCTCAAATGTACTTTCTAAGTACAGGTCATGTTCTACTACTTGCATAAAGGTCATCGAGTTCAACTGCTAGTTGTAAAAATGCAGCATTGTACACAAACACACCCACACACAGAAGGGACTGGTGGGGAGAAGAGGGTGAGGGAGATGTGCTTTTGCATTGTAACTCACATTCATTAGGGAGAGATTACATCCAGCCAATGCTGGAACAGCAGCAGAGTGAAACCTCCCACTGCTGATATGACATTTATTTCATGCTGCAGCAACAGATACTGTATACTGTACACTTATGTAACAACACCTCCTCTATGCCTCCCCTCCCATCTTCTATCACTAAACTTCAACATTTCCTATAGTCACCGGCCCATACAAATTTTACTCAAGAAGCCTTTGAGATACTTTTACTTCCCTTGAGTATTTCAAAAGTGTCACATTGTGGTGTGCTGAGTTTGTAAAACACGTATTATATTATCTTTGCTACTTTCAGTATGCCTATACTTTTGTTCCTTAAAGTATTAAAGTACATTTTCATTTCATCTACATTTTAAATGCAGATCTTTTAATTATAACAAAGTAATCATGTCTATCCATACTGTGGGTGGTATTGCTAAGTATCTTCCACCACTGTCTCTCTCCTCCTGTCTCTCTATCTGTACAATATCTTCCTGCTTCCTCTCTATGGTCTGTATCCCTCCCTCTCTATCTCCCTGCATTTATTACACTCTACCACCATTTCCCTTTATTCTCTCCTCCCCTCATCCATCTCTTCGATTCTCCCTTTTTCTCAATGCCCCATTAATCTCTCCCTCACTCTCCTCTTTCTCCAGTGGTGGAAACTAAATAAACACATTTACTTACTGTCGATTTCAAATCATTACAAATCATATTAACAATTTGAACCATACATACATTTTGGAGTGTAGTTTGGCTATTGTCAAAAGACGTAATAACTAATAAAAGCAGACCGCAGAATATGCACTTTTGCTTTTGGTAACTGAATTTTGAATCAAGGAATTTTGAATCAAGGACTCAAGGAATTGCGGCATTGATTAGATATGTTTACTTGAGTAAAACAGTTGAGTATTTTCTCCTTTCTGCCTTTATTCCAGCTGTACAATGACTCGGCAGCTCAGCCACTTTGCAGCAGAGCCAACCGGACAGCCTCCCGGTTTCTCCCACGCAGTAAGTCCAGAGGGTGTTGTTAGCTAAACCCGGGTCCAAGTTTTATGCTTTGCAGTGCTCTCAATCTGTTTCCCCCACATCTCCTGTTATCTCTTGTGCTCACTGTCACCTGCCAGCTATGACAATGGTTTATGGTAGCCGTAGCCAAGGATGCACTACACAATACTATAAAGAAGAGAACCTGCTGTCTCACACTGAGCAAATGGAAAAGCCTAAAAAAATGAAGAGTTAGTAAGCTATGCGTCACAAAAGGCTGTTTAAAATGGGAACTAACTGACGCAGAGGTTCTTGCCTGGATCAGTGATGTGTCAGCTTGTGATGGGCGTGGGACCCATATAGTGCATAAAAAACAAAAAAACACCGCAATCCAGGTCTTATCGCCTGCACAAGTGAACATGTACAGCACAACAATTTCACAGGACCTTGCTTTTGTCAACGCCCCCCCCACACACACACACACACACACACACACTTCTCCGCATATCCATCAAAATAATCACGCCAATGTGTCCGAGCCTAGTACATAAGATGATTTAAAGGTAGGGGAAGTGATTTGAAATTCATGGTGTAGTACCAGCCTGGTGCACTAGGGGCCCCCAACAGTAGCTACACTATGTGAACCTGCTGCTCGCTCCTGATTGGAGGAGAATTGTGGTGACCTGGGGAACTTTTATTAGCTCCTCTGCTAACGTGGGGGAGGGGGAAACTCCATATGTGGTTTCCACACCTTATAATAGAGCATTTTAACAGAAAAAAATATTTTTTGGGTGATATCTGACAAAAGTGAAATCACTTCCCCTACCTAAGATGATTTAAATGCAGAGGACAAACTTGAAATTTCCCAAGGGGTAATAAAGTATAACTTAATTCACACACACAAAAACAGAAAATGTTCATTGTTTTTGACTTGTTTGGCAGTCTTACCTCTTCCTGGGAGAGGAAACAAGGTGGCTGTGTGCTTTGGCTGACTTTGACACTCTGATAGGTGAAGGCATCAGTATGAACAAACTGTTATGGGGGTGTGTGGGGTCCTTGAAGGTCCATTCCTCTTGCTGAGGCAGCACTGGGTGTACCTTCAAAGTGAAAGACAGGAAACAAAAATGGACCAACTTTATGAGATTTCACTCATCTTCTATATCAGGGTCAACCTTTTTGGCAGGAGAGCCCCAAAAATGCTTTGCCAGCTAAATAACCTTGGTAACACATACAACACAATAAATAAATACTGAAAGCAGATACAGTATAATCATAGGGGAAGTTTATAGGCATGTATATATTATAAGCCCGTGTAAAGTCTTCATTTCTATTTTTTCTATTTTTCAGGTTGAGAATGTAGAGTTGAGGACATAATGCGGGTCCAGTATGCAAGGAAGTATATGCACCAACACGCAAATGCGCGTGCACGCAAGCACACACGCTCACGCAAACACACTGAAGTGTCTTTCCAGTACTGTCCTTGCCTCTCTCTTAATAATATAACAAAGGGTAAGCACACACCCACATGCTGCATGGCTGCATAATGCATCTACACACATCTCTGTAGTCTACGACAGTATACAGTATTCTCTCTTTCTGTTGTGCAGTTCGTTCCCCTGGAGAACACAGCTGAAAACAGGCTGTTGCAGAAATAGATCTCATTTCCCTCCGGAGGAGATCATCAGCTCTTTTTTTTAAAACAAACTCTCAAAAAAGTCTAATGGCAGCAGTCTAAACATATTCATACCACAGCTGCAGAGGTGCTTTAATTGCAGTCTCGGTAACAAAAAAGACATTGGAGTGTTCCATTAAAGGATCATACCACCGGTCTGTCATGTTTAACTGATGTGCAGTGTTCACTGCGCATCATTTCACAATGCATAATTGGTTGTTGTTTGGCAAACAAACAAAACAAAAATCCATTTACCGTTTCATTAATCAATGCTGAACAATGCCAAAACAGAAATGAGCCAATGAAAGTATTTAAAAAGCCCCCTCACAGAGTCAAAACCTACTCAGAGTCATGCAAGTGTTTCCTTTTGGAGAGATCAGAGCTATACTGTATGCTGTACAGTATGCTGCTACATCAAACCAGTGTGTTCAATCAGTTTTTACACCGGCTCTGTCACTCCGTAAGAAACAAAACAGAGGTGTGGACGAGACATGTAGTTTGTTAGCTCTGGATGCATTTTAGTATACGACAATAGATGATCTAGTAGCTCAAGCATTTCCTTTGAGAATTAGGGCTGCAATCAACCATGTAAATGTGTACTGTATAATAAAAATGGTATGGATCCGGGTGGAAAAAGTGTTTCTCAAATGTGAATCCAAGACGACTTCAGTTAAAATGTGGGCAAGGTTAGACTCCAGCACTGCCATCATGTAAAAATCAATAATTCATAAACGCGCCCAGTGATAAGTCAGTCTTAATGGTGTCTGCATGTCAGTGTGGTTCAATATTAAAATATCCCCACAAGGCCTACATACAGTATACCGTACGCTTGTCCTGAAGTCGAAACGAGTGTATCACCATATTGTAGACCTCCTATCAAACACTAGTATTAGGCACAGCGGTTCACAACCCTTTTTGGCAATGCACTACCTGTTACCTCGCTACCTAGCTGACATACCCCCAACAAGGAAATTCAATTAAATATGAAGACACTTTTCAGGGGGTCTTTTCAGGCTGACATAATGTGAGTTTTCTCTCACCTGCTGTGGGGGCGGTAGCATTACAGTGCTAAACTCAAGGTCAAAGTGCGTAGGATAAAGCACATCTTTGTTTGTCCCCTTTTACAGGACATTCATGTTTAATTCATACCAATCTGGGAACCCATTTGGTAAAAAAAAAGAAAGAAAGAAAAGTATGAGGTGCAGTAAGTTACAAGAGAGAAATTACATTACATTCATGTAGGTAATTGTAGGAACAATACATTTCACAATTACTAACAATCTAAACAAAATTGCAGAAAATATAGGTGATTTCCAGCCTCAAAAGCTGTATGGCAAGTATATACACAGAGCTGGGAGCGAGGGAGTGGGAACAAGAGAGAAAGTAACAACTGTTTTAAGAGACAAAGAAAGAGATAAAAGCAATAAAAGAAAAGAAAAGAACAAAGGGAGAGAGTTGATACAGGATCAACTCAGAAAGGCAGTTGTGAACAGATGGATTTTCAGGGCTGTTTTGAAGGTATAGTCCCCAAGGGCTCTATATTAAGCCCTCTCCTGCTGCTGCTATACTAAACATCCTCACTGAAAATAGCGGATTTACAAGCTCGTAAGCTTTTAGATCTTCTACAGTCGTCAAATGTTTGACCAAAATAGCAGGGAGTATAGGGACCGTCACGCTATAGTGGCTTTTACCGTCCATAGATGGGATGTCCTGCAATGCCCTTTACTGTAGCGGTATATATGCTGTGACGTTCTGACTGGACTTGGTAAATTGCTGTGTATGAGGTCCTGGTGACCTAGCATTTTAAGATTTACAGTGACATTGCATAACATTGTTACCAGCACCTCAGGGATTTTTTTGTTTTGTTTTTAATCAAGAGATATAGAAAAATATTTCAAAGTAATCTGTTGTAGGACATAACTGATGATTCACCCAGCACCTTTTTTTTTTTAAAGAACTCAATAAAGTGTTGAGAGAAGGGTGATAAATAAAATGGGAGATAAAAAGAAGGGAAAAAATGCTAGTGCCCAGGAGGAGGAGAGAGCGTGGGCGGGTTGGACGATGTAGGGGGAGGAGAGGAGAGGAGAGGAGAGGAGAGGAGAGGAGAGGAGAGGAGAGGAGAGGAGAGGAGAGGAGAGGAGAGGAGAGGAGAGGAGAGGAGAGGAGAGGAGAGGAGAGGAGAGGAGAGGAGAGGAGAGGAGAGGAGAGGAGGTGATGAGTGACTCTGCAGATTAGAACTATGATGTCACAACACTGGCGATGTTCCAGCATACAGGCAACAACAAAAGAGAAGAGAGACCGATACTAGAGTGTGAGAGAGAAGAGAGGGAGAGGGGCAGACAGACAGACATAGACTTGGAGCAGAGTATTATACGTTTGTAGTATCGTTTCTTTTACATTTTGCTTATATAAACTGGCTTCACACTCAGGCAGACTCAGCTAAAACAGGCAGCTAAAACCAGCTACGTTGTGTCGTCTATGAGTATACGTATGCATTATAGGCATTTGATAGACACGTACATAAGGTACATACAGTACATACTGATAGATACAGATATTGTATTGGCCAAGTGAAACAGCCAGGTGTGAGGGCTATAGCCAAATTCTAGTTCCTCCAGTGAGACAGTGGAATCATGAACATTGTGAGTTTCAATACTGAGAATTTGTAGTGATGCATTCAATTAGTAGATATGGCAATAAATCGAACATCCTTTATTACTGTATTTTTTCAAAAATCAACATGGACATCCAGTGGTTGCCACCGCTGGTGTGTGAATGTGTGAGTGTGGGGACGCTGGCATTGACTGTTCGCCGCTCTACTTCCCAATGTATGAATGAATGGACCATTGTAAGCGCTTGAGTATACACGTAGTGTATTGAAAAGTGCAATAAAAATGCAATCCATTATTATTAGTTATTTTTGAATAAACATAGTCCATAGCCAATATATTGAAATATCAATTATATATATATATATATATATATACGCTCTCTATATCATGATGCATATCTATCGTGAGACTGTAAGCAATATCCACCCGTAGTGGGCATGCAAGCACTATATACACGTATGCGTAGGTGTGTGTGTGCCGTGCGTTTGCGCGCATTCACATTATGCATGTCCAGCATGACCTTGGAACATAAACACTAACAGAGACTTCTTGCAGTACTAGCAGAAAACAGACAGCGGAAGAGAAATGAGAAACTATTAACACAGAATAAATGTACAGTACACTATCTGGCCTTGCTGACATCGGATAGGGACATTATTAACAGCTTGCATGTAGTGCATGCTGATGGTCATGGTATAGGCAGGGACATACAAGTTAAAATAACACAGGCAGGCAGAGTAGATTAGATATCACCTACTAACACAGTACAGTAGTACACACTGTAAATCCATGATAAGCAGTGCTGCGTAATGCATATTACTCTCATTGCATTAGACTATACTGCAGTTTACAAGGTGTATTGATTGCGTGTATCATGATAAAGCTTTGTGTATCTGTCACAGGTCACCTGATGTTGTCACAGTCAAGTTCAGAAGTAAACCGCTGTTCCTGGAGAAAAGTTGTGCTTTTGGGAACACCAGAAAGATTTAACATGACATTTTTAATTCCATTTATTCATTACAAAATCAACCCAACCGTTGCATGAAATTGAATAAGTATAACCATACCATAATAGTATTTATATTTTTAGCTGAACCCATTCTGGGACAGTTCTGCTTGTTGACATATTGTTGTGAGTTTGAATATCTGCTGTCTTTGCATATTGCTAATATATTTAGTAGTAGGCTACGCAACAGAAAATCAAACAAGGGCTCTGGCAACCAAGAAAAGTAAAGTGGCTGACATGTTTGAAATTGCTGATGCATGTTCACTGTTTCACAGATTCATAAAACGGTTGTAAATATTCTTGTTGGTAGCCTGTGACGAACCATCCATTATAGACCTATTTATACTTTATACTATACTTACCATAGTTGTGTGTTGTGCACCAAAAATAGCAAAACTACAATGTCACAACGTGTCATGATGTCTCTCGGTGTGACCATGTGTAGATTCGCTACTTACGGCCAACAGCGCATGACAAATAACGTATAAGGCAGGGCTTTCACCCTCCTGTGAGAACTACTGCTAGGTTGCCCTAAAGCAAGGCACTTTGACCCTACCTGCCCCAGTGGAGCCGCTTAGTGGCCAATTGTAGGAAACACTTTTACTGTATCTGCAACTCCCCTGTGTGAGTGTGTGTGACTGGGTAAATGTGAAGCTAGACAGTGCTACAGAAATAGAATAGTGTGTGCATACTCAGCAAAATCCTCAGCACAAGCAAAATTAGGCTTGGAAAACAGGCACAAACCAGAAGCCCATAACACATAGGCTGTGTACCTCAGATCATGTATTACAGTTACCCGTCATGTGCCATCAAGAGCCAATTGCTCTCAGCTAGAGTAGATAAGGCCCAGGGGCCGCGGCAAACCAGGACTGCCAGTGTAACGCCCGGGATTCGAACCCGGGTCTCCCACGTGAAAGTCCAACATCTTAACCACTAGACCAAGAGGACATCCCCTTGGTCCGGGGGCAGATATTGGTTTTTCGAGGCCATCACGGCAGAGGCTGTAGCCACCTGCTACACTCACCTCCCTTTTGACCTCCTTCCACGGGGAAACCCGATCCGGGTCACGGCACCAATGTAACGCCCGGGATTCGAACCCGGGTCTCCCGTGTGAAAGTCCAACATCTTAACCACTAGACCAAGAGGACATCCCCTTGGTCCGGGGGCAGATATTGGTTTTGCGAGGCCATCACGGCAGAGGCTGTAGGCACCTGCTACACCAGCAAAACTGAATATTTTGCATTTACAGTAGGCAATTCTTGAGACTGTTGAGACAGTGTGCAGAAAATCCCAGGGAGATTTTCTGCAGGCCTATACTCACTATCCAACATTCTATCAAGACAGTGTCTTTCAATGACTCTACTGTCTGAATGTTTGTAGTTTTTACTATTAAAATCATTCATGATGTTCAGGGAGACTGGTCCTTTTGTTATCAGCCAGCCATCTTTCTTTTAGGACTAACTACATCCAGGCAGGTGTCAGTCTTGACTAATCATAACACTTGGATGTGAAGGAGCTCATGGGGGTCCTGGCGCCTCTGGGCAACAGGTACTTGTCCACTTTCCTTGTTCATAAACTATGTAGCCTGGTCTAGCCCTCAATGATTTTGCCTTGGGGGGCGGGGTGTCGTGGGATCCACACGGCGGAAGTGCTGCGCTCTGATTTGATCTCACTAACGTGTCGTCATCTCCGGCCCCTCCCCCTCCCGTCCACTGCTGTTCTACGTCACATCATTTAGAGCGACGCCCACCCCGGAAGGATGACTCCTCCCTCAAGGCCACTTTCCAACGTGCGTTAGTCCAGGCTTTCCGTTTTCGCGCAACGCGAATGACATTTTCATGTCATTCGCTTTCATTTTCATGAAAGCCTGGGTGTCGAGGCTATAAACTATGTAACACCAGAAGGCAATGGGATGACTAAATGTCACCTTGTGGGCTATAGCTTTATCATTGAAAAGGGTGGGTATCAATGGTTTAATGAACTCTTTTTCTGCCTCTGTCTGGAATTAATTACTTATAATCTAATCTATGACTTTTTATAATGACTATGAACAAAATGAACAAAACTATGGGGACAGTTTATTCAATATGTTTCAATCATGGACTTTGAAAATTATTTTTTCTTTTATATATTCTGTATTAATATTTTATTTTTTCTTGTTATTTATCATTTCTGTCTGGTTTGTTTTGTTATTGTAGTGCTATGTCCTGTATGTATTGTGTTTTGTATTATCTGTAAAAAAAAAATAGAGAAAACATTTCCTTTTGTACATTTCCTCCTGTAAGGACTTCATTTAATTAATCAGTGAAATGGCTGTTCTATAAAATTCATACAAAGGCTCAGTATAGTGGTTTAATAGTCATGAAGGAAAAAGGTGTGAAATTAAGCGATATATCTCTTAATAGAGCAGCATATTCTGGGCCAAAACCCCAATCTACACAGTGAAATTATCATATTACACTAAACAGTCCCGTGGTGGTACCTACCTACCCAGACCATAAGCTAAGAAACAGTGCCAATGTACTGTGCCATAGAGGAGATGAATGTCACACTTTGTGCTTTATATTCAAAGACATAACATTCAGAGGAGAAAGAAAGCACACACTGTCCACTAACATTCAGATGAACAGGTTGTGACCAGGTGGACACCCTACTCTTTCTCATAACTGCCACTCAGGGTCAAGATACTTAACCCCAACGTATTACCGCTGAGCAACCTGGCCAACCTTGTATTTCACAACAAATTAATCAGAACAACTTGGTAAGCACAGTGAGTCCATCATGATATATAGGCTGCTAGAATTTGCAGGGAAATGTGCTTTTTGCAGGACATTATGCACTACTACTGGGTCTCTTACTTTTCTAAGCTCCACAGTGCTGCTAGTAATTTAATCTGATTTGAAGGTAATTGTTTTTTCTTTTGTTTTTTCCACTGTCCAAGGAAATGCTGAATCTGAGAATAGCTTGTATATTGGAAATTAGGGATGATAAACTCACTGTTCGAAGGAATTTTACATCATTGTCCTGTAATGTCTTGTTGAGTGTCATCTTTTTACGCTTGTGACTCAATGCTAACCCTAACCCTTCCAGTACGACCGGGAAACCAAAAGCGGAAGGCCACAACTTCACTCAGATAAAACAATGCCCAAATTGATTGAACATCAATGTCATGCTGATCGCTGGTTGACATCCTCAGGGTCAGTCGACCAGCACTTCCACCAACCCTTTGCTTAAATCGCCTGATACAAGATACAAGTTGTAGCTGCACCACAATGACAATGTGCCCGGAGCACACGCACCACTCACTGCAGTCTCCAGGTTTCCAGGTTACACTGGAGAGGGTTAGCTTCAGGGTATAACCCTAAACCTAAATTTCAAATTGATTCTTTCAACAGGCATGAAATTCCCATTCATTTTCCTCAAATACTTTACCAAAATGATTTATACAAAGACCATTATTCCATGGACAGAGACAACTCAGGTCGTGTCAAATCGTGGCAACGTCATGAAAGGGGTGGGACTTAGTGTTGTAGTCGAGACCACTTAAATCAGGGGTCTCAAACTCAATTTGCCTTGGGGCCACTAGAAGCAGAGCCTGGTTGAGGCCGGGCCGCAGCCACAGCGCGTCACATGGACAAACGTTTTTTTGCCATTTCAAGCCTATTTTTTTTTTGCCATTTTCGCCTTCATTTCACTTAAATTTAAGTATATTCAGACTCACCAATGTGGGATAAAGAGTGTGTGCATATGTGGTGTTGTGTCGCACAAAAAAAAAAAATCTATAATATTTCTATTCCTTCCTTCCTTTTGATACCAGTGTGCTATCTATTTCATTCAGTAGCACATAATAGGATTATGATGATAATAACTATAATTGAACAATATTAAATGAACTATTTACTGGACAATAGAACCTACAAACAATACACCTGGACAAAATAACTGGACCACTGGACCAGCCAACCCATCAACAAAGTGGCTCTGATTTGATTGTGATGGCATGAATTACAACCAATAAGGAAGCAGTAACAAAATGTTTACTTTAGCTATCAATTTATATTCCTCCTAACAAAGCCAACTACAGCAATTTTGAACTTATACAGCCACTACAAAGCAGCGTCATAAAATAAATAAAATCAAAAATATAGTTTGTCAGTGTCACTGAGAAACTAGTCTTGCAAATATGACGCTAGAGTAGACCATCAAAATCGCCACTTAGGCCCAACTAGCAGCATTGGTTTCCCAATAGTTGTCATGTTTTACACGTGCCTAAATAGGCTTTTATTTATTTGCACTAGCCTCTTTGAAAACTATATACCAGTTGCGCGACGTCTCATCTTTGCTGGCAATGCTGTCTGCAGTGGTCGCGCAATGGGACTTTGAAAATACTATTCAGCACGTTCAGTTTCTGACCCCACAATGTCGCAAATTTTCTACTAGATGGCTATGATTCTATCCAGCGCAGATGTAAGCCTGCCCTGGAGCAACGACAACACCGTTCACTACGGGCAAGGGGGACACAACAGCTCGTTTTAGGTTACTTACCTTAGCTCAGCGTGCTGCTTTATAAGCCATGCATCCGCCCGTATCGGGCTATAGAAAACGGCTCCGCTGTCATTATTTATCAAACCGAACGCAGTCCTTGGTAAAAAGGCAAAGTTTTCTTTTCCCTACATGTGTTTGTAAACAAGGAGCGGTGGATAGAGAGACGCCATGACAGGATCTCGCCCGTACTGCAGCCAATGGCGTCATTGCATTTCATCAGATTGACAGTTCAGCGACAAATCAGAATGAACTAAACTGCACGGGGGGATATCCGGTTCCTCTTTGCTACTCTGTGTAAATGGCAAAGCCAGTAGGCGGGCTTTAAACAGGATCTCAGCAATCAACAGTCTATAGACCAATTATTTGTTTACAAACATTGGGACTGGATGCACAGGTGACCGTTTCATGTAATCAATTCCCAACAGATCTCCAAACATGTTGTTTTGGGGAGCGTTGGTTTCACTTCATTCAACCTCCTCTTGTGTGTTGGCTAGAGAGGTGCACCCTAGGATACGTTTATACTTCGTTGTGCAACAGTACTGCGCACAGAGAACCGCTGATATACAAGCTCACATCGCGTCATGGACGTGACTGTTGTGAGCTTAGACGTCTGCGTATGCGATACCGTCACACGACGAAGCATAAATTACACAGATGAGTTGCAGGTGCGCGTGGGGTGCAGCCATCTAGTAAAAGAGTTGCGACATTGAGGGGTAAGAAACTAGCGCTCAAGCCTTAGAGTACGTATGTATGTGTATGTCAATGGCTAAAGCTGCTGTTCATGCCCCATGCAGCCTGAAAGAGGGACAAGCTGGACTTGAAATATATTGCGCAAAACATGTCAGCTGTTTCAAAGTATTACAGTAAAACGACCTACAGTAAAATAAAAAAGATGTGTCCCTATTTGTTGTCCTTGTCCCCATTATCTATGACTGTATGCCTAGAGGAGCCGCCATTATACTCATGAAGTGAACGGAGTTTGCGTAACTCTGTCTATACTCTGTCTATAGGTTATGACACAAACAGGCTGAGCTGCCGTGATCATGTTGAGCGCACCTCTCGTTCTTATGACAGCGACTGGAGGAGTGGTTTGGAGGAAAACTGTTTTGAATTGCTATTATTGTTGAAGCACAACAGAACCCGAGGATTATATATTTCAAGGGCGAGAGAACACAATAACAATCCTAATATTTTTTTTCTTCCATATTGGGATAAAAACAGCATTTGAAAGTTTGATGGTGCGTTTTTAACAAGTGGGTGAAGTTGGAACTTTTCTATTGCATGTTATGAGAGGCAGGGTTCTTCTGCAGCCAGTTTGCACGCGCATACTGGTGTTTACTCGTGTGACGTCGTCTGTAAAGGCGTCTATAGTAACAGACTGTTCTCCCGCAAATGCTTTTGGTTGCATTTGACGGGGGGACTCGCGGCCGTCGCGGGCCACATTAATATTAAACGTTCATATTAAGGTGGGGGCCACAAAATATCATCTCGGGGGCCGGAAATGGCTCGCGGGCCGGCAGTTTGAGACCACTGACTTAAATCGAGACCAAGACAAGACCGAGACAACCACGGACTTGATCGAGACGAGACTAGCACTTAGAGGGGTCAAGACCAAGACGAGACCAAGACAACCACGGACTTGATCGAGACGAGATCGAGACGAGACTAGCACCTAGAGGGTCGAGATCAAGGCAAGACCAAGACCTAGCAGGGCCGAGAACAAGACAAGACCAAGACCTAGAGGGGCCAAGAACAAGACAAGACCAAGACTGGTCAAGACCGAGGCCAAGACCTAGTCTTGTCATGCCCATTTTAACAACGTTCTTAATGATTTTCAATCTTCTATTATTAGTAACACTGAATTTGATTGTTTTGCCCCCGTCCACCATTACATTTTTAAACAAAACTACTAATAATATAATAGGGCTGGGGTGATATGGTTGATAACAAGAATATAAATCCCTAATCAGACACATCCCAGTGTCTGTCTTCTTTCTTTTCAATATTTACAGAAGAAAAAAGTATATTGCTATTTGTGCCTGCAGCTGTCTTTATGAATGGGTCCTCGCTCCGCACAATGAAAGTGGAGAGCCGCAAGGTCGAGACAAGACCAAGACAAAACTAAACTACACGTACACGGATATTTATTTATCAGGATATTTTTCGTACCCCGTCTAAATAAATATCTCTGACCACACGTGCAGTTCTCAAAAATATCCGCTACTACACGTAGACTTCTATATCAATCCGATCGGATATCGCTCAGTAATATATTCATGAACCAAGCTACCTGATTGGCCGATGAAACGTAACAGCGTGGTGCGTCATGCGCTGTTTGCGGAAGCTACGGTTCACGTTAAGACTGGCGGCTCAAAACAAACGGAGAACGGAGCAGACATGGCGAAGAGCAGTAGTAAAGATAAAAACTCATTTGTATGGACTGACGACGAAGTCGAATTATTTCTTAATGTTGTTTTGAGCTTCAAAACAACCAAAGCACAGGAAAGCGTAGACTGGGAGTCTGTCTATACTAAGTATACAGACATCCACAATGCATTTCAGGAGCAGTATCCAGACAAAAAGGAGGCGGAGAAGGTGGGAAAAGATTTCCCCCACCAAAAGGAGTCGATCAACAAGGCCACACTGATCAGCAAACTCAAGAATGTAAAGGGAAACTACCGTAAGGCTGTTGACAGTGGGAGGAGAAGTGGCCATGGCCGAGTGGTCATGATATTCTTCGAGCTATGTGAACAGATCTGGGGGGGCTCGCCAGCAACAGAAGCCTTGTCCAGTGGCGTCGAGTCGACCGACATCATGAAGGACCCCGACACTTCAACTGATGTTCCTCCCAGTGTGAACGAAGAGCACGAGGAGTCAGAGAGTGTTGTGTCTGATGCATCAGAGATGGACCCATCCACCTCGGTCGTGAAGGAAAGAAGACAGTTCCTTCAGGTAAATATTGTATCATTGGTCTAAAACCAATGTGGCCCGCAGGTTGATGTCAGAATAGTGATGTAGTACTGATTCCAGCTGTTACAATTCCAAACATGACCCGTTTTAATTACTTCATTACTAGTAGTATTAAATCACTAAAGTACTTAATGACTATTATTAAAATGTTATTGTGTTTTTGTGTCCAATGTAGTTATGTTAACAGTCAAGGTTAACATAACTAAAACTGAATGCATTTGAAAACCAATAAAATGGTTACTTTTTAGGATTCCAATTCAGAAATAGCAAACAATAATAATTACAATTCAAATATAGCAAAAATAGCCGATCTACAAGCTCAAGCTTTGAGCTTGTAGATCGGCTATTTTGCCAGCAATATGCACTGTGACCCTCTGGAGTAAGCGTGGGACTATAGTGGCCCTTGCCATCGTTAAAGTTGCCCACCCCTGGTCTAAAACCTTGTTTGAAGTGATGCATAATGTATTGTGTTGTGCTCATAAGCTAGTTGCTGTTTAGAACCTCTGAGCTGCTAGGCTAATTCATGGTGTTGTACAGGGTATTGGCCTATTGCTCTGCTCAGAATAGTTAGGTTACTATGGTTTGCCATACTTTACTATATGGGACAGGAGACCAGAGGGGCGAAGGAGCACAGGGGGAGGATACAAGAGGACAGTAGAACAGTTGTGGTTTTCAACCAGGAGCACATGTACCCCTATGGTACTTGAAGGAATCGCAGGGTACTTGGGAAAGTAAATTATTCGATATTCTCTTTCAGGCCAAACTTAAGAACTACAGACACGACAAACTTAAGAGAAAGTGTCCTGCAGACAACGGTGCCCAGGAAGAAGAACTGGAGCTGAAGAGAAGTATGCTGAAAATAATGGAACGAGCAGAAAAACAAAACATGGAAAACCTCAACACTTTGACCTCAAATATAACCACACTCACAGCCTCAATTAATAATGGGTTTACACTTATGAGTCAAATGATGTCACACATGATCCAACCCCAACCTGCCCATTACACACCACCACATCCCACTTATACACAGTACAACACCGCACAGTACATACCACCTCAACCACACACACCATCTCCCCCTCTCGCTACCTCAAACTTCCATCCACCCCCCCCTCCCGCGACCTCCCACCTCCCACCTCCTCCAGAAGAGTCTCCTTACTCCTACTTGCGTGCTCTTTATCCTGATCGAGAATGAGTAATGTTTTTGTTTTGTTTTTTCATATTTTTTCGTTGTGGCATTTGTTCAGATCCACCTTGCACTTGAACCGACATTGAAAGTATTGTACCGACATTGAAAGTATTCTAAGCACCTTGTTATGGTTGTTGTTATAAAGGAGTTTATATAGTTGTTATACTGCAGAATTACTTATATATTTTCTTATGTGCCATTGAGCCTAAATTGTTTATTTTTATTTTTTATAATTGTTCGAACCCATACCTCACATTTGTTGCATTCCCTTTTGCACATAAACATACATTGAATGCACAGTATATGTATGTGAGTTAATTGTGCAATAAATGCCTTAATGGTTAGTTAACCAACTGTTGAATAAAAAGATCATTTTATGGTATGGGCTTGTGTTTGTGGCTGACCCATAGTGATCACAAGGGCTCGTTTATACTAGTTCTCGAACGTCTGTCTGAACACATTTGAGCAAGTAAGTTCCAACAGGAAGCATTACAGTGGGCATAGCTAGCCTCTATATAGAGTCCCTGCGAGGGGTGCTTACTCAGTAAAAGCCTACAGACTGGAAAGGTTTTTACTGAGTATGCACCCTTTGCAGGGACTACAACCCCTTCGAACCCAGGACCTTTCAATCCGTAGGCGAGAGCTCTACCGACTGAGCTCTACCCGAGGCACACAAAAAAATAGAGCACACTAAAAAACATTCTGTGCATTTTAAAGTGACATTCACAAGTGTGGTCCCTCCTGTCTTCTTTTAGGCTACTTACAGGGGTCCCCCGGGTACATGAAGTGTGACAAATAAGGAAGATAATTTTGTGCAAAAAACTGGCATTTATTCTTGTCATGTTTTGCCAAAGGATGTGGCATGACATTGTTACAAAAAACCTGAACTGTATGATGACCTGTTTTTGGCTCTAATCGCACATTCACATATTAAACAACAAAAGAAATAAAATACAATGAACTTTTTACACATTCAAGTATTAATAGCACTCTGACTCTTTTCATTTGCTGCTTTCTTTCGTTTTAGGGATTTTAGCCGTTTTTTGACCGGGGGGGTGGGGGCATTCGAACATGAGGTTAAAGATGTGTTTTACAAAATTTTATGACGATTTCTGTTTTTATTATTTACTATAGTCCTAAGAAACCATAGGAAATTACATGTGGCCACAAAAGATCACAGCATGTGAAGGTAGCCTACTGGGGGAAGGCTTACTGTGTGTATATAGGCCCAATATGATAGTATGTCACATTCAGTAGATGCTGTGATCTTTTGTGGCCAACTTTTTTTGGGTTTAGTTGGACTATAGTAAATAATATCAAAAATCGCCATGACATTTTGTAAAAGCATACATATTTAGCCTCATGTTCAAATGCCCCCGCCCCCTGTCAAAAACAGCTAAAATCCCTAAAACGAAAGAAAGCAGCAAATGAAAAGAAAACAACACTCACCTTTTTACTTTCTCTAATAACTTAAACATGAACCTTGGTTGAAAAAAACTAAAGTTGTCCTTTAAGAACACATTCAAGTGTTAAGGCACTGCAACTCTCCCTTACTCCATACATTTCCTAACTCTCTCCCAACTCCTTC
>CM076985.1:23372530-23510030 GCA_039105355.1 Benthosema pterotum | reverse complement strand
AGAGAACAGCACATGTTACACACCGACACCAGTGGATGCACCACCACAGAGTAATACGAGTGCACGCATCGGTGCATTTGTTGTTGGCCACAGTTGAAATCGGAGCCCCAGACCTGTGGTGTGTTACAGTTGTTCTGTGATCCTGGCATCAAACTGTACAAAACCAACCGCAGCCCCCTCTTTACAAGAAGATATACAGTAAACTTCAAGTATAGCTGCCCTATTTTTCCCCCCAGTTCTCAGAGCAACAGTCATCCATTTCCCTTTCTTTTAGTTGTTATTGCCTCTGGGGGGTGCATTAGGTGAAAAAAGAATGTGGAACAGGATTATTTGTGCAAATCCTATATAGAGCTCAATTCTCTCTACAGAAAAAGCACATTGCGTCTAATGTTAGCTACAGATGCAGAGATGGGGAGAAAGAGAGAGAGAGAGAGAGAGAGAGAGGGGTACTGATGCATTGCAGATAAAACTGCAGATCCTGGTGTAACCCCTCCCTTATTCACCCATGGCCTCTATCCTCCCTTTCTTCAACCCTTAAAGTCTGTGACATCATTGCTGTCTCCCTAACACCACCACCACCATCCTCCTCAACATCATCAACATCACCCCATCATGTAGGTCCAGCCTTACTTCATGATCCTCACTCCCCTCACACGCTCACACTCACACCATTCACCAGAGAAGAAATGTTGCTGTTATACATACCCAGTGGTAAATAAGTAACTAACTTAAATAAGTAAGTAAATAACTAATTACTGAAGTACTTCTGTTCATGTTTGAGGCATTTGAATTTACTTCAGTATTTATTTTACTCCACAACATTCATTTTAAAACTTGAGAATAGGAATAAGTGCATTATGGGAGTATGGGATAGATATTGTTGGTGCTGGTCTGTTGTTAATTATGTTTTATGCAGTGTTGGGCAGTAACTAATTTTAGATTACATATTACTGTAATATTATTACTTTTGCTCCAAAAAGTAAAGTAACGAGATTACTCTGCAAAAATGGGTAATAAGTAACGCATTACTTTGCAAGTAACGCCAAGTTACTTTTTTAAAATGAGCTTGTTGCATGCAAAAATAGAACAGATTTCCAAGCAACAACAGAGATGTGCAGTAGATTGTAGATCCAGTCCACACACTGCATCCTGCGCAGTTATGTACACTACCAATCGCTTGCTGCTTTATTTTGTATTTTATTTTTAAATGCAAGATCTAAACTGTCTTTGAAAACAATTGCGAAAAAGTTTAAAAAGTCAAAGAAACAGATTTTGTTGGCTTTGTTTCCAGGCGCAGTTTGGGATTGGAGACTATTATTATTCCAATAAATTGGATTCAGTTATTAAACGAGCTCAACAGATTATGTTGTACATCTCTATTTTTTCAAAGGCGGTGCTGAGAACTTGGGAAAGTAATAACGTAATATGTAATATATTACTCTTCGATTCCAGTAATAAGTAAAGTAATGATATTACTTTGTCTAAGGGGTAACGAGTAAAGTAAAGAAGTTACTTTCTTAAGTAATATTGACCAACACTGGTTTTATGTCTTAATTTTTCCGACAGAATATAGATTGATAGACCTCTTCCGAAATATGCATTTCGGCCAATTGAAAAAGCATTGCATTTTGAGCTTGTAGATCTGCTATTTTCCAAATATGTTTTTACATGTATTCACCTACTATAAACCTTTGTAAAGGTGAGTATCTGTCTGTGTGACTGTGCATGGAGCAGGGCACTGGTGAGAAAAAAAGAGCATCCAGGCTCAGCGAACCTCCCTGGATGAACAAAAGGGACAAAAACAAGAGCTATCTTGACATGTCAGCTGTATACTATATTAGCCATATACTCTGCCTTCAGTACAAAACCTATTTTTCTCCACATTTCAGACTTTGCCTTAACCGACCTAGTGGACAGCTAGAAAAACATAAAGAACACCAACACAGGCCTATGAGTACTGTACATAATCAGTAATCACACAATGAAATCTCAAGAATAGTTGATCATATGCTCACATGCTGACCTTGTAGATAGGGTATTGTTTTGCCAACAGCTATTTTTTTTTTACTATTTCCACATTGTGTTGCACTGTAAGCTTGTAAATGTGCTATTTTTTGTATTTGAGTAATACCAAAGATATGTTTTGGAAATGTGCCTAAACTAGGAATATCTGCACTTAATGTAATCAAATGCATTGTATAAATCATGGTATGAATATTGCATCAAACCACACAGTACCACTGAATACCATTGATGATGTACTGTATACACGGAGAAAGAAATAGTGAACAGGAATTCAAAGTAAAAGTGTAAGTAAAGAGTAAAAGTGCAAGGATTCTGGCCTCAAATTGCTTACAATATTTTCCCAGGGATGTAAGCACTCCACTAAAGAGAAATAAATACCTCACAAGTGAGTACATACAGTAAAGTACAGCATTCAAAAGTTCAGACTCTCAGTTTCTGATTCAGTAAAGTACAGCATTCAAAAATTCAGACTCAGTTTCTGTTCAGTCAGTGCAGTATGTTTTACTGCACTGAAGTACAGTATAAGTACTCTAAGCCTTGTTTGTACAAATGATTTAACCTTGCTGTTCAAATAGACCTTCTCATTATGCCACTACAGTGTCGGCGTTTCAGAAAGCCCTTAGGGACAACTGACAATTAGTTTAGAGGGAGAATAGAACAGCTGATAATGCAATTATCTACTGTACTGTACACCAACATATACAGTACATACTGTATGAGTAGGCACGCATGCAATGAACGAGCGCCGTTTGGAGACTTATATTTGCTATGATTGACTAGTTACCGGTAATACAAAGTTAAATTAAGGACGCATAGTGTCAGTAATATGATAAAGTCAGCCACCACCACAGCCTGGCCTGGCATGGACCAGACTAATATCACTGCCCATTTGTTCCTGCCAGTTTGGGATCGTTAGCCACGGCCACATGCAGCTGTGAGTGTAATATTGCTATCATACAAGAGCTAGAAAGGTGAAAAAGAACACGCACATAAAAAAAAAACAAAAAAAAAAACAACTTGGATAGGGTGCTAGATTAAAAATACAACATGACTAAACAAAAGAAAGAACACCCGCACACCATTTGATGCTCCCGAATGTTGTTTTACTTGTATGGTGACGTTCCTCAGACCTAAAAGGTCTGAGGAAGGGCTTCAGCCCGAAACGTCACCATATAAGTAAAACAATATTCGGAGGAGCATCAATCTGTGTGCGGATTTTCTTTATTTTGTTTATCATACAAGAGCTACCATCAAAATAATTAAGTCATCGAAATGTATTCATACTGCACTGCAGGGCTTTTCCCTCTCAAAATAATCTTCCTACGGGTGTTAATATCTGGAGTCGCTCTGACAGATCACCGACAGTCTCAGACAGAACACAGACAGACAGACACCACCACCCTGCAGTTAACTCTCTCAGTGCCAGCCCTTTTTCATATTTTTGGAGCTCGCCAGTGCCAGCGATTTTCATCTAAAAATCATATTTCATATTTCGGTCCATGTTTCCCGACGGACAAGTTAGTGGACGGACACACACTTTTGGTTCCGGGTTAGGCCGTCCCTTGTTATGCTCTAGCAATGGTCGCCGCGGTCGCTGCTAGCTGCTGTTAGCATGGGGATCGTATTGAACCGGCGCCGGTAAGTTACGTCACGTACAGTAGCGTTAACGTCAGCGGCATCAGTTGTTACTGTAAATCATAATGATAACGGATGACGTAGATCTATTTCCATGGCATGAAAACTGTTAATGGGCGTTAAACAATATACATCTATACAGGTTCATTGTTGGGCCCAGGGACCCCCAGTGGTCTTTGGGGGTTATAAAGGACCTCTTATGTTGAATAAAGGGAGCTGATCGTGCTGTCGCCCATGAAGGATATCTCAGCGTCACTGAAGAGGACCTGACAACTTATGTGGCCAGACATAACAGATGGATGTGGGATGCTGTGTCAGAGAGGCCAGACTGGCTAATAGTGCTATCATCATCACCGGCCGACGCACACACAAGAGAGCACGGTGGATGCTTGGGGCAACGTCAGAGGGCTGGAGCCAAGAGAGCCTGACAGAGGGAGATATACAGTACAGTAGAGGGCGGTGGAGAGAGGGGACAGGGGGGACAAAAGGGAGACACAAAGAACAGGACAGAGGACACCTAATTGTGCGAAATGAGAAGAAGATGAAAAGGACAGAGCGAGAGAGTGAAAGAGAAGGACAGGGACAGTGTTGCCAAGTGCCAAAATCCAAAATGCACTAGTGGTACTTCCAAAATGCACTACTACAATGCGCTAGAGCAGTGGTTTTCAACCATTTTCATAACAGGGCCCACTATTTATTCTGCATTTTAGCCACGGAGGACCACCATTTAGAAGGACTAATTTAGGAGAAATTACAAAATGTTGGTAAAAAAAAAAAAAGAAGCAATTCTTCAACATTTTCTAAATGAGTAGGTTATTGACAATTAAGTAATTCAGATGAAGATTTGGATAGGAAGGAAGGAGGACTCTATAATAGGAGGAAAAAAATGTGAAAAACAAAGCTTTTATCTCTGGCGACCAATTTCGCCCCAAAAAGCTAAATATAGTGACAAATGCACCAAGTTGGCAACAATGGACAGGGAGAGTGAGGTAACCATTAAAGCAAACAGGAAGAAAAATGTGACAATGGCAGGCTGAAGTATGATTCATACTTCATCGTATAACGGTGGTGCACGCTCACAGATGCTATAGTTTATCTAGCTATTGTCAGCGTGACATGCAATACGATGACATAAATCGGGCTTTGACCGAGAGAGATGCAGTCAATTACGAGGCTTGAAAATGACATGGAGATAATGATGAATGAAGGGCGGGAAGGGACAACATTCCAGCTGGTCGTTCTTATTGACCTGTTATTTATTGCTGTGTTCGTGTCGTTTGACTGAGACCGTCTGGTCAGCCTGGCCAGCTGCAGCGTCAGCTGTCCTCTCTAACCATGCAGGCGTTGCTCAACTTGCTCCATGTCCCTTCCAGCGCTTTGGAGAGTGAACACTCAAAAGCCATCTGGACAGCACCAGCAGTGTTCAACTAAAATGAGCATCACCATAATAAAACAAAAAGGCACACATTGGCAGCCTGTGTGTAACCAAAACAAACCCACAACTAGCAGGGGTTGACACTAAGGTCTCCGAGGCACTTGCCCATCGGGCAAGTGCAAGTCAGGTTCTACTTGCCCTCAGGTCATGGTCACTTGCCCCCCAAAAATATATTGTAAATTTTGCTTTTAAGTTTACCTCCTACTTGGGTGCTTTAAACAGAGGGTTTTCGACCACTGTTCCGGGGACCACCAGTGGTCCCTGAGAGGGTTCCAGGTGGTCCCCAGCTAAGTTGGTTAACCAGATGTAACTCTTGAGAGTGTAAAAACGAAACCAAATGGACCCGCAAGGGTCCATTTGGTTTCGTTTTTACACTCTCAAGAGTTAAAATTCATCATCTTAATTAGCCCATAGTGGTCACAGATCCAGTGGTCCCTGACCTCAGCAAAATGATAGTTTGGAACCAAATGAACCTGGGAGAGAGATAGGTAGAAATAGCTAGAAAGCAGGAAAGACACAGAGGCAGAGTGCAATGACTGCCTTCAAGACAAATTTATCTTGTGTTGTGTTATAGTGCACTAAGTTGCACACTTGCCCGATCGGGCAACCAGGTAGCAGTCTTCACTTGCCCCACCATTTTTTTTTACTTGCCCCGGGCAAGCGGGCAAGTGTTAGTGTCAAGCCCTGACTAGTAATCACAGCACTCTGCCAGTGTGCCTCAGACAAATACCTTTAAATTTTGCATGTTTTCAAATCGAACAGCTGTTCTCAAAGTGGCGTCCAAGGACCCCCTTCTTCTTTCATGTAATATTCTGGTCACCCATTTCATTTTTTTTAAGAATGCACCATTCACACAGATACCAGTATACCTCTGCATATAGAAAATGACCACCACAATCAACCAGCTGTAAACTGATTGGACAAACCGCATTATACTGTACATATGAAAATGGAATGAAATGGCTGTGTAAAAACATGCAATCAAATTGCAATCATTTCATTGTAATTGGATTTTGAATCCCACAGCATGGCTCCATTTTCTTTCTACACTGACATGTTGTTACATGGGGGCTGGCCATTTGAATTATTGTGGGTGTTCTTGAAATAATTAATCAATGTTACAGGTATGGTTATGAGAAATTATTTGCATTTGCTACAGGCTATAGAGGTAATAGAGCCCTTTAGTTTATATCTTTTTGTGTCCAAAAAGAGAGTAGGGTGCTGCTGCTATGTATACTATTATTGTCAAAATGGCAGCACCTGTGTTCACTGCGTTACGTTAGGTCAAGATTGGTGGTGTTCATTGCACGTTCATGAAGCTAATTAATGCAATACAAAAGGTAGATCAGGTAGCTAGGCTAAAGGCCTATAGTCAGGCCTAATATATGCTACACACTATGGCTACACCTAGAGCACTCTAGAGACAGCTACACCACAGTATTTGTAGTTGCCTGCCATTTAATTATCCAATAACCTAGCCAAACACAGCTTATAAAAACAGGTAAAGTTCAAATTCTTACCTTTAGTTGTATTCTTCCATAACGTCTCGTCGTTTCCAGTCCAAATACGTAATCAACATCATGCAGTTCAGCTGTTTCCGTTTCATGACTTCTGAAGCATAATAATGACTCGTTTTTGAACCCAAGGAATCTTAAGGTAGTTCCTTTGAAGTAAATGTTAAAATAAAACATATTACGATAAAATTCACGTCCTCTTCTAGATATTGTATATAGTAATATTCTGCTTACTCGCTCATACAGAGTATCTCATATGGGTATCTCTGCCCAAACAACAACATAGGAAATGACCGCCACGCTCAGCCAGGTGTAATCTGATTGGACAAATGGACAAACCACATGTGACGTGACGTCATGCACGTTGATGTTTATCTGATATTTTTTGCAGTTTGTGCTGTGTTTTTTCCCACCTGTTTTGTAATGCAAATAAATAAATAAATCTATAGTCTGCATCAGTGGTTTTCAGCCTTTTTCATACCAGGGCCCACTATTTATTCAGCATTTTAGCCACGGACCCAAAACTAAGGATTTTCAGGTTTTTGCATTACACCAGGAGTGTAAAACTCAGATACAGAGTGGGCCAAAATTTAAAACTGAACAAAGCCGCGGGCCAAGTTTGAACGAACTAACCTTTTAAAGGGGAATTCCACCCATTTTCAAAATTTTCCTCTCAGGAAAAATGCGTCTGCATCTCATTAACATGGTGAAATACATCTTGGTGATGTCATCAGATGTATTTCACCATGTTAATGATTTTTTCAGACTTCCATTTTTAAGGAAATACAGAATTGGGGGAACTTTTTTTATCATGTCCACACAACATCTTTAAGGTATATTAATGACATATCAAAATGTTGAGAATGGGTGGTCTTCCCCTTTAATTTGATAAAGTCTCAAGGGCCAAATGAAATTACACGGCGGGCCAAATTTGGCCCGCGGGCCAGAGTTTGACACCCAAACATTACACTTTAGGAGAGGTAACTTGCAAAACATTGGTCAAAATAACAAATATTCTACATTTTCAATTTGTGTGAAATGCAGCGATTCAGATGTTTAAATATAATTTAACTGAAATTAAATTTTACAATCTCAGTTAGATCTGTCCTGGCCTGGGTGGTCCACCTGTTGAAAACCCCTGGTTTGCATCACAAGACCTGCCACAGTTGCCATGGTACGTGATGCATTCCAAAGGTGATCTGAGGATAAGATCACATGCAGCCTCAGAGTCAGAAGCAATAAATACACATGTGCTTCCACTACTACAGCCCATTGATCGGGTGCGCGTGTGTGTGCGTAGCCTATGTGTGTGGTAGGTGTGGCCACTTTGTCTTTGGATTCTATCCAAGAAAAGGATAGTAAATCGTCTGGATGGAGTGAACAAGCACACACACACACACACAGTCACACACATACACACAGTCACACACACACACACACACACACACATTCACATTCACACTCACGGTCATCACACATACAGTTTGTAAGCTTCCTCATTGTTAGTGTGTAAACTGTAAAGTGTAAGTAGTCTGACTTAACATATTTTCACCCAGCTCCACCCCACCCATTAATTTTAATAAGCTATAGGATATAGTTGGTCTCTCTGTACCCTGTTGATGATATTATACTGTAGATGTATTCTTAATTTGATACTGACTCAGCCATTCTTTTGTTATTTACTAGTGATATCAGTTATCCTTTCCATGTCTTTTGACGATATTAGACAACTGTGCCTCTTTCCGAAAAGATGTTGAGGATTCATAGGAGGCATTATGTGCTGTCAAAGTATAAGAATAATATTTCCTCTATAATGACAGAAAAGGATCATATCACTATAAGCATCTTCAATTCAGACATGCAGGCCCACACCCTGTGAGGGGCTGACTCTGCAGCCAAACACATTAGTCAAAGCTGGAGGACATCAGGGGAGGAGCGGTGATGGGCTGCGGCACAGAATTTGAAATGATATGGGGTACAAATCAGACAGACAGAAGACAGACAGACAGACAGACAGACCTATTGGTTGGTTGGTTTGGTTGACTGCAATTACTCATTTTAGATTAATGGGTCAAGATTAATCTAAATCTATTAAATATAGCCTACATGAGAGTGCATATAGACAGACAGACAGACAGACAGACAGACAGACAGACAGACAGACAGACAGACAGACAGACAGACAGACAGACACACACACACACACACACACACACACACACACACACACACACACACACACACACACACACACACACACACACACACACACACACACACACACACACACACACACACACTCATCTGACACACACTCATCTGCACCCTTGAGCACTGGCCTGTGGCTGATATACCGGGATTAAAACTGGGGCTGATATACAGTAGGGGCTGATATACTGCATGGGGACTGATGTGACTGATACTGTGGCTGATACTGGGGGCTGGCATACAAGGGGCTGATATACTGGGGGCTGATATGGGGGCTGATGGGACTGATACTGGAGCTGGATGCTGGGGGCCGATCTACTGGGGCTATGGGCTGGGCTTTGCTGCTCCACTCCTCATTGCTAGAGAGCCTGCTCTTCTGCTGCAGTGGCACTTGAAAGGACTCCAACCAACCAACCCTTCTGCAGTGTATTGGACGCCAGAACTGAATTTAAACGACACCGTTCACTTAGCCCCCCTTCACACACACACACACACACACACACACACACACACACACACACACACACACACACACACACACACACACACACACACACACACACACACACACACACACACACACTCAGCCGAGGGCAGACAAAAGCACCTTGAGGTTCCTGAATAAACAGCTTGCTGTACCCGTGGGGTGATTTACACATCTATAAGTCTGCAGGACTAGGAGGCAGGAGGGCGTCTACGTGGAGATGCCATTGGAACGCTGGTCGAGGGCATTGGAATAGCAGCGAGCAGAGATGCGGCTGTTAGACATCAAACGCACACACACACACACACACACACACACACACACACACACACACACACACACACACGCACGCACGCACGCACGCACGCACGCACGCACGCACACACACACACACACACACACACACACACACACACACACACACACACACTCATGCACTCATGTACGCACGCACGTACGCACACACACGTCTGTCTCTGTCTCCATTTTACTTATCGGTCTGTCTTTCCCTCTGTGTCTGCATCTCTCCTTGGCTCTCCTAGGAGTAATCTAAAATTGGCCATGCGGGTCCATGCTTGATGCATTAGCCCTGCCTTTGTAACCACTGTGGTGGGAAAACAATGAGGGAGATAACCAAATAGAGATCGGTGACTAATGACATCATGTCTAATTCGTTCTCAGAAAGCGGAAAAACTTACTCTTGTGCTTGAGGCGTTACGAGTATAAGCTTTCAGTGGTGACTGGTGCCTCAGAATAAGATATTCAATTCAATTGATATTGATTCATATTTTGTAGTAGCAAAAAAGTGCAGACTTTGAAGTACTAGAAAGCATTTGGCAGCTTACAGTTGACAATTAACACTTCACATATACAATAACAATACGGAGAATACGATTGTACGATCCACAACAAAGAAAATACAACATAGCTTATTTATCTTTACTCGAGAACACTTTGCTCACAAGATGGATGGCAATGTTTTTAACAGAGGACTCGCATTTAGATTCAAATCAAAACAATGGTGCTCACAGGAATGGATTTTGACTGGTTTATATGATTGTTCTTATCGTGTTGTCTCATCATCTAGCACTAGTGCCAATTCCCAGCAATCCATCTGGTCTATATGCAAATGTGAAGTCAAATAAACATAAATCAATAAATCAAATCAAAGGCACATTCAGCATTCAGTCACTGCGTACACACAAAAAATGGATTGGATCCGTATAGGAGTCCTGTGATGATCGATTTCTGTGTAGCCACAGAATTAAATAATGGTTATGTTATGCTGAACATACAGTGCCTGTATGTACATGCCAGAAAACCCTTACTCGGCTCTTTTGCCGCATTACCTTCAACAAGCGTTGGGCAATAGGTCTGCACTGACCTGTGTGACCTGGGATTAGAGCAAAGTAGCAGTACTGATAGGAGATCAATAGGAGCATCCGTGTGAGGTCTTTGGCCAAGCACACAGCAAAATCCTCAGTTCATCCAACCCCAGAGAGTGTACAAATGAAACCAAATGGGCCTGAACTGATCCATTTTGGTCCCATTTGTACGCTCCCTGGGTTACATTAAGGCTGAGCACTGTGTTATGCAGACTGCAGGCCATGCTGCATCTTCAATCATCAAGGGAAATACTTCAGTAAAGGGATGGATGACACATCAACCCTGAAATCCCACGTGGCACCAAGACACAACGCTGCAGCTGATGGCTCCTCATGCTGATGTTTCTTTTTACACTCTCTCTCAATTGCTTCTTGTATTATGACTCATAAATTACTGTATATGAAGCAATTCCTGCACTCTTGATATTAACACATATTCTTCATGAAAGAATCATTGATAGGGCAAATCGTCTTTCCCTGAAAAGAGCAGCTCTTTGTGAATTTAATACAGCACTCAACCACATTTTTAAACATGAGTAGGGCCTACATTTTCTTTGGACCATGCTGGCTATTTAAAATAGAACAAGGAAAGCAATGACTTCTGTTTCCCCATTTGCATTTAGGAGAGCCACACAACTGTATGCATTACACAGGGATTCCACACTTGGCTGTGTTTCCTGAAACATTTTAGGAGATCTTTATTCAGTGAAATGGAAGAAAGAAATATGATCTGAAGAGTGAGATGCATTTTGGGAAACTGGCTGAAGGCAAGGCATGCCTGTCTGCTTGACACTTGAAAAATCAATAAATGGACACCAAGATTTATTTTTGCAAAACTCTTTCCCATTCAGTTGATTTGTCTGTCAAAGATATAGTGAATACTTATGTACAAACTAAACAAACAAACAACAAATAAATAAATAGAAAGAGCTTGTGTTTTCCCCATTAGCAATTCCCCAAAGTAATTTGTATAGCCCACTGAAGGTGATTCTGCAATATTTCTATGATTCAAGTGCTTTGAAGATGATTTTTTGTCTGTTGTGAGAGTTCACAGTAATCCTACACATAAGTCCTTTATAACGTTGCATCACTGAGCCTCTCTGAGTCTCTCTCTGACCGAGATGCTCTGCCATGACAGGATTCACATCCTGCATAAATTACATGCCCGTAGAGAGAGAGAGAGAGAGAGAGAGAGAGAGAGAGAGAGAGAGAGAGAGAGAGAGAGAGAGAGAGAGAGAGAGAGAGAGAGAGACTGGTCTGGGTCAGTCGGGGTAAATGTAATCGATTGCATTCATGACAAGACGCTGGGTCAGCAGGTTGCCTGTAAATAGCAAACACGAAGCCCCTTCACCTATGCTGCGTATAGGCATGTATTATTAAGACGTGGTATGGAGCCTATAATTAATTCATTAAACAAACAAACAAATACAGCATAAGAATTTCATTCATGTTTTTTTTAAATACCCAATTTAGCCTATGCTATCACGATCTGCAGAATAATATACAGAGAGACTTGTTGGAGTTCCATTGTCGCTGTCCGTGGTGCTAAGTGACGAACAGCGACGGGAGCTATCCGTGGTGCTGAAATTGTTCAACGTTTCCTTGCATTATGATTTTTTACAGTCTGCGTCTTTGGGGAGGGGCATGAATGGAAGGGATTGATAGAGCTTTTGAATATATTGACCAATAACGTGCAAGGGTTAATAAACTCAAGGAAAATGAAATGACCAATTCTGAGTTGTTTTCACATGTTAAAACGTACATCTTCCATGAGAATTAAAGTTCTACAGGGCTGGAAGATGTAAGCTGTAAGAAGTATGACTTCCCTGTAAAGTTACAGTTTCCCCCTAGCTAACATAGTTGGAAATTAAATAATTGGAGATTAAAGTGATCTTAACTAAGATTAGACACACTTTTCCTTCCTTGGCTACAGTTTGGCTTCACTGCAGCCAAACTATGATCTATATAAAACGTGCGTCAAACTTCTAGCCTTCTGTAAAAGTGGAAACATCCTGTAATGAAAATTAAGCTACACTTTGTTTGTATTTATTTATTCCTGTCAGTGAGTGTCTTATAGTTTTTTCCTCTCACAAGGCCACCCACGTGGCCGCTCTATCCCACGTGGTGTGGGTCGAGCGAGACCCCACGGACCAGTGGGGGACCAGCCCGGGGGGATGCTCCCTCCCCTCCGCTCCGATCAATGGGCCAGCAGCAGCAAAACTGCCTCGGCTCTGCCTTGTTAGCGGCAGAGCGTCGCATATATAAAGACCGACGGTGGTGCTCCAGTCCGCTGTGAGAGCCATACACCTGCACACCCATACACACACACTCACTCACTCACACACACTCACACATACACTCCCACACACACACTCACAGACACTCACCAGCCACACCGCCTTCCCGCAACAGTCATCATCCCCCCACTTTTAGTTTGCACCTCCCGCACCTCCCTTCACCGTACACTGACCGGATGAGTTACCACCCGGTCGACACGACGACAGGGAGTCCGTTTAGAAGAAGCATGGATAGTAGAACAAGTTACGGCTACGGCCGCTCCAGCGGCGGCACCCCGTCCAGCGGCTTTCGCTCCCAGTCGTGGTCCCGGCAGAGCCCCGTCGGTTCCACCATGACCACCTCTTACAAGAGGAGCGTCAACGCCATGCCCGTGTCCCGCGCCTACGGCTCCCAGGTGCACCACCACGGCGGCTCCGCCGACAGCGTTGACTACAGCCAGACGTCCCTCCACCTGAACGGAGATTACAAGCGCGGCTCCAACGAGAAGGAGCAGCTCCAGGGGCTCAACGACCGCTTCGCCGGCTATATCGACAAGGTGCACTACCTGGAGCAGCAGAACCGCCAGATCGAGGAGGAGATCCAGGCGCTGCGGCAGAAGCAGGTGTCGCGCTCCCAGCTGGGCGACCTGTACGACGGCGAGCTGCAGGAGCTGCGCGCCGTGCTGGAGCAGATCCACCGTGACAAGGCGCAGATCCAGCTCGACACGGAGCACATCGAGGAGGACATCCAGCGGCTCCGCGACCGCTTCGACGAGGAGGCGCGCATCCGCGAGGAGGCGGAGGCCATCGTCCGCGTCCTGCGGAAGGACATCGGCGACGCGGAGCTCGTCAAGTCCGAGATGGAGAAGAAGGTGCAGTCCCTGCAGGACGAGATCGCCTTCATCCGCGGCAACCACGAGGAGGAGGTGAGCGAGCTGCTGGCGCAGATCGAGGCGTCGCAGGTGACCGTGGAGAGGAAGGACTTCCAGAAGACCGACATCACCGAGGCGCTGCGGGAGATCCGCTCCGAGCTGGAGGGCCACTCCGTGCAGAACCTGCAGCAGGTGGAGAACTGGTTCATGTGCCGCTACGCCAAAGTGACCGAGGCGGCCGAGCAGAACAAGGACGCCATCAAGTCCGCCCGCGACGAGATCTCCGACTACCGCCGCCAGCTGCAGTCCAAGACCGTGGAGCTGGAGTCTGTGCGCGGAACCAGGGACTCTCTGGAGAGGCAGCTCAACGACATCGAGGACAGACACAACAGCGACCTGGCCAGCTTGCAGGTAACTCTACTGTAGTAGAATATGCAACTTGTTTTTTAAGATGTATTTGATTTATTATTCAGTATTTATTACTAGTCTGTCCTACAGACAGGGAGATTAAAAATTCGTGTGAATATTTGGTGGATAATCTTTCAAGTTGATTCTATTTTACTTTATTTTGTTTAAAAAAATAAAAAGCCTAATATGAGCAAAATCACAATACAATTTAAACCTGTTGCGTATATGATAACACTTGAAAGCGTCTTGTGTGACGCTCCAATGTGGTCCTGCATTACAAGTTTGCACAATATACGCACTAAGCTGTAGTAGTATTTTTCAAGTGGGGCAGTTTTGTTAGTTATAACCGGTCAATTATATACTCATTTATTCACCAGAGAAGAAAACAGCTGGGCTTTTTGGTTGGGGGTTTTAATTGTCATCACATTCACTTCACAGCAGGCCTGTCTGCGCAGTTTAAAACTATTTCTGCTGCGTAATGCTGTACCCGCAGTACTGCGACCGCAACCGTGGCTAAATGATGACACCTTCTGGCCTGATGTGGTATAGGAAGTACAGGAGTTGGACAGTGGGTTAAATGAGGACGCACTGCAGCAATCTCTCTCTCTCTCTCTCTCTCTCTCTCTCTCTCTCTCTCTCTCTCTCTCTCCTCTCTCTCTCTCTCTCTCCTCTCTCTCTCTCTCTCTCTCCTCTCTCTCTCTCTCTCTCGCTGAGTCAGAGATGCAGGTCGATGCATCCATTAGCAGTGTCCTTGCATCACACCACTGAGATTTAGAGGGTGCCTTTTTTGAAGAAGTGCAGAGGCTGCCCTTGAAACCGACAGCATCCATCCTCTAGTCTAGAATACTGAATGGCATCAGAATTTCATCACAGAAAGGCAGAAAATGCTGCAGTGGAACTCGTAGCGTTCAACTTGGGAAGAAATAGTATGACTTGGTTAACTAAGACTGCACTGTTTCCTACAAATCTTCATTATGTTACAATTCACTGAAGTGGATGCATCTAATACATTTACAGTTCTGAGGTGCATTTGCTTTACTGGAGTATTTACATTTTCAGAGCCAAATATTGTCTCTTTTTATTAAGACACTGCAATTATTTGATTTGGATTATCAATCCAAAACATGCAATAACAATTTATGGCTTATATATTATGTAGTTTGAGTGATCGTCAAGCTGATCTACAAGCTTTTGGATTTGCTATAGTTGTTTTTAAAGGCCTTATTTTGAAAATACTTAAGCGTAGGGTGTGTGTGTGTGTGTGTGTGTGTGTGTGTGTGTGTGTGTGTGTGTGTGTGTGTGTGTGTGTGTGTGTGTGGGGGTGTGTGTGTGTGTGTGTTTAGGAGACGATCCACCAGCTGGACAATGAGCTCAAGAGCACTAAGTGGGAGATGGCCCGTCACCTGCGTGAGTACCAGGACCTGCTCAACGTCAAGATGGCCCTGGACATCGAGATCGCTGCATACAGGTGATTGTACTTTTACTTCTACTCCTCTACATCTCTTTTATACCATAGATTTTGTATAGATTTTGTTCATTATCGTGAAACATACATTAACCACTTCAGCCCTATGTACATTTTGGCCTTTTGAAAATAGATGATGTATCAGTTTTGTCGATATCGTAGCTTGTAGACCTGCTATTTAAAAAAAGACATTACTTTATTATTATATATTTTAAAACTTTAAATTGAACGTTACTTTTAGTACTTTAAATACATTTCAAAGCTAATGCAGTTGTACTTTTACCCAAAATGTTGCATTCCAGACTTTTACTTGTAACAGATTATTGATACTTTTACTTATTTTCAACCACTTGAACGCAAACCTTTACAACATATTCCATTCAATTTGATACATTACTGGTAGTCATGGAAATGGGACAAAGCTTTAATCAACCTTTTACAAAACTATTTGCACAGAAATGTTTGTTAAGGATACAAAGACGAGTTAAACATATACTAAAAGGCAAGTTCTAACAGGATTATGTTTTCACATTGATCGACAGGAAACTCCTGGAGGGAGAAGAGACACACTTCAGCACTTTCCCTTATCGCCAGGCTGTCACCTCCAAGTCTAAGTCTTCCAAATCTGACGCTCCCAAGTTGAAGGTGCAGCACAAGTTTGTGGAGGAGATCATCGAGGAGACCAGCGTTCACGATGACCAGGAGGATGGAATGGACGAGGCACTGGCAGAGATAGCACAAGAGCTGTCCGCCAAGCTAGGAGCCGCACCCGACGAGGGAGAGGACGAGGGAGAACAAGAGGGAGAAGAGGAAGGCGGAGAGGGAGACGACGCAGAGGCCGAGGCCGAGGAGGGAGGTGATGGCGAAGGTGAGGAGGAAGAGGAGGAAGCTGTGACTGCATCCGAAGCCAAAGTCAGTGCCAGCGCACCCACCGAGGAGGAAGAGGGAGATGACGGGAAGGGCGATGAGGAGGAAGAGGGCGAGGGAGAAGGCGGCGAGGAGGGAGAGAAAGGTGAAGAGGGCGACGCAGAGGGAGAGGACGAGGGAGAAAAGGGGGACGACGCAGAGGGTGGCGATGAGGGCGAGGGAGAGGAAGAAGGAGAAGAGGAGGGAGAGGAGGAAGTCGAGGAAACCGTCTTATGCTCCAAAGCCCCAGAATCAAAGGCCTCTCCTGACAAAGAGAAGGCTGGAGACAAGGAGGGTAGCGGAGGAGAAGAGGCAGCAGAAGGTGAGGGTGGTGAAGAGGAGGCCGGAGACGCTAAGGATGAAGACGCAAGTAGCGATAAAGGATCCAAAAGTGGAGATGAGAAAGAGGATGAGGGAAAAGAGGAAACGGAACAGGACAAGGCTGTAGAGGATGAGAAGAAGGAAAAGGATGAGAAGGCAGAGGACAAAGACAAGGCAGCTGTGACCAAGACAGATGCTCCCAAGACAGATGCACCCAAGGGTGAAGCTGCTAAACCTGAGGCCAAGAAAGAAGAGGAGGCCAAGGTGGCAGAAAAGCCTGCATCCCCCAAGTCCGAATCACCTAAACCAGAATCTCCCAAACCTTCATCTCCTAAGTCTGAGTCACCAAAGGCTGGCTCTCCTAAGTCTGAAAAGCCCACTTCCCTAAAAGCCGAATCTCCAAAAGCCGGCTCCCCCAAGCCTTCATCCCCTAAGTCTGAATCTCCGGCCAAGGCTTCATCCCCTAAGTCTGAATCTCCGGCCAAGCCCTCATCCCCTAAGTCTGAGTCACCAAAGGCTGGCTCTCCTAAGTCTGAAAAGCCCACTTCCCAAAAAGCTGAATCTCCAAAAGCCGGCTCCCCTAAGTCTGAAAAGGCTACTTCCCAAAAAGAAGAATCCCCAAAAGCTGACTCCCCAAAGAGCGAGGCCGCTAAGCCCGAAGCCCCCAAGACAGAGGCTCCTAAGGCTGAGGAGAATGCGGAAAAGAAGAGTGAACCAGAGGAGAAAAAGGTGGAGAAGAAAGACGTTGCCATGAATGGAGAGGTGGAGAAGGCAGACGACAAGGGCAAGAAAGAAGAGGAAACCAAAGAGGTTGATGTAGTCATTAATGGGGTCGACGAGAGCCCCATCAAGGAAGACAGCCACAAGGTTGTGATCACCAAGACAGTGGAGACCATCACCACGGGAGAGGACGGCAAGCAGCAGGTCACCAAATCTGTCACAGTTACTGAGACAACACAGGAGGCAGAGGAGACGGTGATGGAGAAGACGGTCGCCACCAAGAAGAGCGAGAAGCACTCCACCCAATCCATCACGCAGGTGACGCAGGCTGAGTGAGCCCACTCCCATCAGCTGTGAGCCTATGAGAGGAGGACAGGACGGGGGCTGCCAGAGTAGAGGGCACACCAACAAGCAATCAATCCACAACTAACGTAACGATACAGCTAGAGCGATGTAACAACGATAACCACTCTCTACCATACAAAACAACGCATAGAAAGAAAACCAAAACGATGCAAATTAAAAATCCTGAGAAATCTCCAAAAATGCATGTCGAGTGAAAGCTTTTCAACAAGCTTTGCCGCAGAGATGGTCGGGAGTGAGCGAGTGTGACATTTTCTTTCTTTCTTTCTTTCTGCAGTTCACAGGGGGATTATGGATGAGCGTATATAGGGTAGGGGGGATTGGTGGTGGCAACTGCATGCAAGCTCAGGGGAGGAGAGACCCTTCCTCTCTAATCTGTATGTGTGTGTGGAAGGGATACACTGTGTGCACAGAGTAAATGTATAATAGAAATATATGGGTGGATGGGAAGAGTGAGAGATTGCTGGTGATGTATGAGGTATTTTGAGTTAGAGAACATGGACTCATGGACACTTGGTCAACTGAAGAAGCCTTAAGCATGATTTGTACATGGTTGCACGGCAGTATCGCGCAGCAAAAAGTATCAGATCTATAAGTTCTCAATGCACCGTGCTGTGATGCATTGTGGCCTTGTAGATCTGCCATTTTCGGGGCACGCCACTGCCGTGCAGTCAAGAATGAATCGAGCGCTACCTGATATGTGAAGATAACTGAGCCAAAAGTGAATCTTATAACAAATACACAACGTACAGTGGAGAAAGAGAAAGTCAACGGTATGATGAACTCATGATACATAATACATTCAGTACCTGAAGCAATTAAAAGCTTAACGAAACCCGAAGAAACTCCTAGCCTTAAACATGCTTTTTATCAGTGTCTGTTATGTTTACCCGATGAGTGCAATTGAAAATAAATCTGTACATGCGCACATACATTCTTGTATGCCTAGGATGGACTTGAATTTAAATACTGAACTTATAAATGAGGTGCTACTGTTTGCAATCCCATGCCTTTATCATCATGAGCGATTTCCCAGCAGCATTTGCTCAATAAATGTCATAATGAAGTTAAAGCTTATGGTCTTGTGTTGTTTCTATTATTATTACTATTATAATTACCCTTGTTATTATTACCCTTATTATAGTCTACAAATAAATTAAGATTTTGAAGGACATATAATTGTAAGAGACACATTTATCTGCTTTCTCAAATATAACAGAATTTAACTGTATCCAGTATCCAGCTGGTTCAAGTTTCAGATACAGTATCACATCACCAACATTTGCCTGTCTAGCTGTTGAATAGACTCAAATTACATACACACTTAATCTATCTCATGGTATTCCTATCACTGTTATGACATGTATCTGTGAGAATAAGTAGATTTTTCCATACAGATTTTTCCATTTCCATTTCCATTTTTCCATGTGCTGCAGCTATTTGATTAGAACATATCCAGTATTCAGTACTACTCACGCTAAACCTTTTTAAACAATTTATTACACATTCAACCCAGTAACAGAAAGAAACAGAACAGGCTTGTAAGAAGAATTAATGTGTGCGCCAAATGGGCCCTAATCATAATTGAAATGCCAAGGGGATGGAGGAATCTACCTCATGAGTTATGAATTGTGACTTATGAGTCATGTCATATCACATTTATCACTGCCAAACCCCGCCCTCACTATTCTCTCTGTATGATTAGATTTAATGAATCAGAGATGCCTTAAAGTTATTATTTAAATAAACAAAATATGTTGTATATTGTAACTTTAAAGAATACCATATTCTTTGTACAGGATGTCAACTATCATATGGCAATGCTTCTCAATCAGGCCCCCCATGGTGGTCGCCACATGATTTTGAGGTGGTCCCCAGATGACAGTAAAGTTTATGGAAAGACATCTGCATATTACTGCATCAAAAGTAATCAACAAACTATAGCCTACCACGATATAAAAACATTGGCGAAATGTTAGAGTAATATAAGAAAGAGGCTCATATTGTGATCTCAAAAAGAATTGATAATGCATTTGATGTTAAATATTCAAAGTGTCTAGGGACTCTCCAAGCATTTTTAAATAGATCCTGCTCAATTCCTCCAAAAATTAATCCAAACTTAATAACTTGCATCTCTCTATGAACTGCTAATGTAAAATCCTTTATCATATCATCACTTAATGACTTAATATCGTAAAATATGTTTTGTGCCATAAATCATTTTTTGACACATCCAATAAATGGATAATTAAAGGAGAAATACGATACCAAACCCCAGCCACGTAGGCCTATTGTGTGTGTGTGTGTGTGTGTGTGTGTGTGTGTGTGTGTGTGTGTGTGTGTGTGTGTGTGTGTGTGTGTGTGTGTGTGTGTGTTAAGCAGTGAAAAGCTTCCATTGTCATATATTCCATACCATCAGCTTCGAGATTTTGCACCGCAGTCTGAGTTGATTGATTGGATTTGAATTTCATTGGTCAGAAATTTAAACAGTATATTAAGGCATTATGGGTAAAAGGGTAACACGTAGAAGTCCTGGTGACTTTGTTTATATTGTGATCCTAACATGTATTCAATTCATCAATATGGCACAACAAATGAACAATTAACAGAATAAATGTCATCCACACATGTCACACACAATCAAAACAAAACAAAAGAGGGAAAAGGTAAAATGACATTAGCCTCTTCCTCATGAGGCCTCCTCAGGATTTTTTTCCTCTCAGGATAAGACCATCCCTCTAGTGTTGTTGATAAGTAATTAGGGAGGTATATTGTGACTATCTTAAATAATACCAAATATGCTGAGCCTTCCCAATGTAGCAAAATTAGTTGGAATTACAGTAGGTGGATCATGGGCTTGAGTGTTGTGTGTGCTACTGTGCTACTGTGTGTGTGTGTGTGTGTGTGTGTGTGTGTGTGTGTGTGTGTGTGTGTGTGTGCACATGCATGTTAAAATATGTATGATCATTTTCTAGGACTGCAAAATCAAATACTGTATAAATTATGTAAATGAATGTTGTTTGATGCCAGGTGTCATGTCAGGAGCTCGAATGATTTATCCCTTATATAGAAACATTGTGTTACACTTTACACTATATGTTGACATGGTTCTCAGATCTGAAAGTGTGCATTCATTTAATATAAATACTGTACATACTGCATATAGTGTGTGTGTGTGTGTGTGTGTGTATATATATATATATATATATATATATATATATATATATATATATATATATATATATATATATATATATATATATATATATATATATATATCATTATATATATTTTCAGAGCAAAATATTCTGACAGTTGGACAGAAAGTTTAATAAATCATTTCAATTTTAGAAGTAAAAACAAAGTCACAGTTGGTTGTCATTCAGCAATATATTTTATTTGACCACCCAAACCACACGCACAATTATTTTCAATTTCAGACATCTAATCACATACACACGCAGTACCTCAGGAATTGTGCTACCAGACCCTTGTCTTGACTGCTGAGTATTCTCTGGCAATTGATTGATTTTTATTCATCGTGTGCACCATGGTAACATTTAGCAAACTTATGCTTAATTCATGCTCTATCATACTCCGGTGTCACACACCAAAAAAAATCCCAATTCATGGGCTATATTTATTGTGGCCTTGTAAATTGCCTATCTTGTGGTGAGTGACAGCATGGTACGATAAAGTATCAATCATGCTTTAGGAGTGTTATGTTATTGCTACTAGTCTGTATGAAGCTGAGTTGTGTAATTTGACAGTCTTTGGATTAATGGCTGATGTAACTTAAGGCTGTTTTATACTCATAAGACAAGATGACAAAAATGACATACTTTCAGTATGAAACATGTCATTTCTGTCGGTCGACCTATAAAAATCCTTGCTGTTAATTCATCCCATAACATTTGAATACTGATCACTCTTAGAGTTAAATTAACGCTGGGGATTTTACTGCAAAATGTAACTTCACTTCTTGGCCTTCGTTTTGTCTGACTCATCTTTCTTTGCCTCTGCAGGCTTGTCGCTCTTGGCCTCAGGTTTAGCTGCCTTTGGCTCAGCCGCTGCTTCTTTGGGGGCAGCTTTGTCATCTTTTTTCTCTTCCTTGCCACCCTTCTTCTCCTCTTTGTCATCCTTCTTCTCTTCCTTGTCATCCTTCTTCTCCTCTTTGTCAGTCTTCTTCTCTTCCTTCTCTTCCTTTTTGTCGGCTTTCGTCACGTCGGCCTTGTCGCTCTTCTGGTCATCATCTTTGGTTTCTGCCTCCTCCTCTTGTTTCTCTTCAGTCTTTCCTCCCTCTTCCTTGTCATCGGACTCTTCCTCCTTTGCGTCTCCTGAGGCTTTGTCGTCTTTGTCATCGGATCCCTCTTCCTCCTCTGCCTGGTCCTTGGCGTCCGTCTCTCCTCCGTCACCATCGTCACCTTTCTCCTCTTCGGCTTCAGCTGTTTCGGCAGTCTCGTCGTCACCACCTTAAATATGAATTAAAGAGAAACATTGTATTGTGGATTGTATTTGTTTGAAATGCCACGGGGTGTTTTGTTCTAATCGCCCTATGTTCCGCTTTTTTGTTGGCTTATTGATTTCTTCGTCACTTCCAATTTCACTTGTGTGTCCTGTCTTGATTGGATGAAATTGGTATAACCCTACTGGGCGGCAAATGTATTTTCTGTTTACTAAAGAGATGGCCAAACCCATGTAACTGAACAAACTATAGGAATGATTGCTACCAGACGAAGGGGCTATTTAACATCTTACTTACATAATTATACATTAATACATTATTTGTCAAGGGAAAATAATCAGGGATCAGTATCTGACAATTCTTCCCTGACAAATAGGGCTATAAGGCACATTGTCAGAGAAAAGGCAAAATATGCAGCCATCGACTAACCTTCCTCTTCTTTATCCTCTTCCTTCTCCTCTCCCTCTGCTTTCTCCTCTCCTTCTTCCTCTCCTTTCTCTTCCGTTTCCTCTCCGGCTTCCTCCTCCTTCTCCCCTTCCTCTTCCTCCTTCTCTTCCTCGTCCTCCTTTGCCTCCTCCTCCTCTTCTGCCTTCTCCTCCTCCTCCTCCTCTTCCTCCTTTGCCTCTTCCTCCTCCTCCTCCTCTTCCTCAGGTGCGGAGGCCTCCGCCTGCTGGGCCTGCCTGGCCGAGACGTAGTCATCAGCGAAGGAGGAGCTGAGGAGACGCGTCGATGTCATCACGTAGGGGGCGCTGGAGCTGAAGCTGGAGAAGACGGGGCGGTAGGAGGGTGTGGCCGAGAGGGTGTGGCCGTACACAGTGGCAACTCCCCCGGCTCCGCCCACACTGAAGCGACACTCCTCCCCTTCCAGGAGCTTCCTGTAGAGCAGACATGGAAAAGACAATCTTTAGGTGGACAGTTCAAATCAAACAGTTTCAATTGTACAGTAAAATAAACACATACAATCTCCAAGACCTCAGAATACGAGTTTCCTTTCCTTCAGAATTTATAAACGTAGTCACAATTTCTTTTTAAAAAGTTACACTTGTGAAAGGAGGGGCGCGAGGCAATAATGTTTCGCTAAAGTTCTGTAAACAAGGCCATAGACATGGCTGTCATATCATATTCCAAAAGCCACACATTGGATGATAGTGATATACTGTAGATATAGATAACATTAGCACCAGTGTTGACATGGTTAACCTCAGCCAACACTGATTTATTTTTATCATTCTTACCTGTATGCAGCAATCTCAATGTCCAAGGCCATCTTTACGTTGAGCAGGTCCTGGTACTCCTTCATATACCGGGCCATCTCCTGCTTGGTGCCCCTAAGCTCATTCTCCAGCTCTCCAATGGTATCCTATGTAAGCAAGCACATTGACAAACATTGTAATAACAATCTGTTTCCCTTCCAATATTCTACATTGGAAGTATTGTTACATCAACATCCTACAGTCTCTAAGATCCTGACCTGCATGCTGTTGATCTCCTCATTCTGCTTGTCTTCCATCTCACGCAGCTGTTTTTCCAGGGACTCGTTGAGGCCTCGGCCGGCATCGATCTCCAGCAGGCGGGACTGCAGCTGGCGCCGCAGCTCTCCCGCCTCGTCCTTGGAGCTGCGGACGGCGTCGGTGTGCTGCGCCACGCTCTCAGTCAGCGTGCCCACCTTCCCCCGGAACCACTCCTCGGCCGACTGCATGTTCCGGGTGGCCACACGCTCGTACTGGGCGCGGATCTCCCTCAGGGCCCCTGACAGGTCTGGCGTGGCGGCCTCGGATTCCACCTGCACCTGCACGCCCAGCTGGGCCTGCGCCTGGAGCTCGGCCAGCTCGCCCTCCTGCACCCGCTTGAGGAAGGCCAGCTCCTCCAGGAGGCTCTCCACCCTCTTCTCCAGCTCGGCTCGGCCCAGGACGGCCTGGTCGGAGGCGGTGCGCGCATCCATCAGCCGGCCCTCCGCGTCCTCCCGTGCCAGCACCTCCTCCTCGTAGCGGGCCTGCAGGGCGCTCAGCGTCTGCTCCAGGCGCTCCCGCTGGCCCAGGGCCGCCTGCTGGTCGACGCGCGCGTCGTCCACGGCCGCCCGCAGCGCGCGGGCCTCCTGCTCGTAGAGCGCCCGCAGGCGGGACGGCTCGTTGTGCCGCTGCCGCAGCAGCAGCAGCTCCGCCTCCAGGGCCCGGTTCTGCTGCTCCAGCTCGTGCACGCGCTCGATGAAGCCGGCAAAGCGGTCGTTGAGGTCCTGCAGCTGCACGCGCTCCTGCGTGCGCACCGTGCGGAAGTCAGCGCTGATCTGGGCCGCCTGGCTGAGCTCCAGCTCCAGAGTGGAGGACGAGGGGGGAGCCAGCCGGCTGGGGGAGGAGTACTGCATCCGGGACGCGGCGTACGGGGAGGCGTGGGAGGCGTAGACGGAGTGGGACCTCCCCCGGGTCACCACCGGCCGGGGGGCGGCCTCGGAGTACCAGCGGCGGTACGAGGAGCCGCCGGAGGAGTAGAAGGGGTCATAGCCGAGGCTACTCATGGCCGCGTGTGCTTGGAGGGCAAGGCTTGCTCTCCTTGTGCTCTAGTGTGCGGTGTGCGCGTGCTTATGTGCGTGTAGATGAGTGTGGCGAGGGTGTGTGTGTGTGTGTGTGTGTGAGTGGAGGGGGCGTGTAGGTCTGTGGAGGAGCTGTGTGAAGGGGTTTAGGCTGAAGCCGGGACTGCTTTGCTGCTGCAGAGCCTCTGGGCTTTTATAGTGGGATGGGGAGCCTCTGACGCACGCGCTTTGACCAAACTCTGACAACGCAGGATCAATAGGCTTACACTGCAAGAGAGAGAGAGAGAGAGAGAGAGAGAGAGAGAGAGAGAGAGAGAGAGAGAGAGAGAGAGAGAGAGAGAGAGAGAGAGAGAAAGGGAGAAAGGGAGAGTCAGAGAGAGCGAAGAAAAGGAAGGCGATGGGAGGGGTAATGCACAGAGGAACAGCTAAGGGGAGGCGGAGATGATTATAAAAATAGAAGTTGGTTTGTTTTAGGTTTGTCGTGCCAGCTAGTCATTTGGCATTATTATTATTATTATTAAACTTCAATTCAAGGTAAGACTCTTATGTTTAATGTTTAAGTTCTTCTGAAAGTTGATCGTCAGTAGGTGCAGGCAAAAGTCTGTATTTTGTTCAGGCATGCTCCGTCATCATCCCTGCAGAGAAGACGCAGTAGGTAAACACAGCTGAACAGTATGCATGTTTATGCATACATAACAGTGAACTCAGCTTCACCGTGACACAGCATCTCCCCCTGTGGCAGAGTGGAACACTACACCCACGACCTCAAGAGCCCTGCAATGATAAATGTGCACTGACTGGACGCACACAAAGCAAGCTGGTCGCATGTCATAAGGTCTAATGTGTCCAATTATGTTTTGATTGACAGAGATGGACAAACCTAAGTACGGGTTATTAAATTAAGTGTTGGAGTTTGGAAGCGCTCGTCTTGTCATCGGATAGGCAGTGGCAACATCTGTTTCGAAATTGCATATAAGGAGGCAGCAGCACGACCCGTTAATAAAAACGACTGCTTCCAAACTCCAACACAAAAATATCACGGCACAGAATGTTTTGGCAGAAAGTAGCTCATAACGTGGCTATGGTTGGTCTTTATGAACCGAATTTGCAGATTGAAAGAGGATAATTCAAACTTACCCTACACCACTGCAATGTTGGTGAGTTTAACGCTGTTTATTAGACGGAAATTTCTATCGCTACTATAACTTCATCCCATCCCAAAACCTCTATGTAACAAACCCCCGGTAGGCCTACCTCACTTCCTGTACTTTTATGCTCCAGGCATAGGGAGAACTATTGATGGCATGCTTTTTGTCTACAGTTCCCCTTTTGATAAAACCTTTTCCACAGAAAAGTGAGAAAACGAATGGACATTATTAAAAAATAAAAAAATAATAAAAAAATAAATAAACATTTTATAGATCTAGTGCTCAGTGGGTTATCACACAGTATGTCCACAGACAATTAATTAATTAAAAAAAGTGATCTAAATTGAGTTAAAATTGCTACTTGAGTAATTTTTGCACAATCCAAGTGCTGGGTTAAAAAATGATTGATTGGTTGATTGATTGATTGAATAAGCCTATTTTTTTCGTGTGAACTATGTGGTAGGGTTAAAAATTAACTAATACAGTGTTGGTCCAATATTGAATAGTAATTAAAAAGTAACACAATTTGCGTTATTTTCTATGAAGCTTTTTTAGTGTGTGTGTGTGTGTGTGTGTGTGTGTGTGTGTGTGTGTGTGTGTGTGTGTGTGTGTGTGTGTGTGTGTGTGTGTGTGTGTGTGTGTGTGTGCGCGTCACAGCTGTGCAGAGCTTGTAGATTGGCTATTTTACTATTTCTGAAAAGAAAAGTAAAATAAAATTGTTGCCTTAATGATGTACCAACCTGGAACCTGTGGGATCTCTTGGCAGACTACTGGATTGAACATATGAAACTACATCTAGCCTGTTAAAGGACAACTTTTCTTTCAACCAGGTTCACGTTTTAGGTTGTTATTAGAGAAGGTAAAAGATGGGTGTCATTTTTTTTTTTTTTTTTTTTTTACATTCCTTGCTTTCTTTAGTTTTAGGGATTTTACACTTAGCTATGGCAGGGAGCATTCGAACATGGTCCTAAATACATATTTGTTTACAAAATTTTAAAGCAATTCCTAATAAGTAAATAAGCGAGTCCTCATAAACCCCAAGAAATTACTGTACATATGATCAGTAGTGATCTACTGAATGTGACTGCCATATTGAGCCTCTCGGTCAGAAATGCCCACATACGGAGTGTATAAAGGGCAGTGCAATGTGCTGACTCCTTCACACTCAGTAGATCCTGTGAAGTTCCATGGCCAGTTATAATTTCCTGGGGTTTATTAGAACTGTAGTAGATAAAAATAAGAAAAATAAATTGCTTTAAAATTTGTAAACAAATATGTATTTAATTAGGACCACATTCGAATGCCCCCTCCCATAGCTAAATTCCCTAAAACTAAAGAAAGGAAGGAATGTAAAACAATTAACACCCATCTTCTACTTTCTCTAATAACAACGTAAAACATGAACCTTGGTTGAAAAAAACTAAAGTTGTCATTAAAGATGGGCCTTACATTGCTTCAGTCATCCCTGAAAATATTTTTCAATGCTACTATTTAATCACGCCTGATAAAAAGGATCAAACTCCCCAAATTCACCAGAACACAGGAAATTGCATATATTAGTGCGTGGAGAACTGTAAAGGGCCTGCCTAGAAGGACTGGTCTTCCTCACACACACACACACACACACACACACACACACACACACACACACACACACACACACACACACACACACACACACACACACACACACACACACACACACACACACACACACACACACACACACATACACATGCACACACACGCACCGAGCACACTCATACGTATGTATGCATGCACACGTACACAGATAGTACTCATTTTGAGTGACTTGAGTGTTTGTACTGTGAATATAGGACTGTCCATCGTTGCCTCATCAAGACAGTACTGTACTGCACAATCCAAATAGTCTGTTATTTTATTATTATTTCATTTTATTGTTTATCTATTGATGTTTATTCATTTTACTACTTGTTTTTGAAAGAGTAGTTTTGGAAAGAGCACGTTCAAGACTTCACCATCAGACGTGCACATTTTAATAAGGCTACTGTTTTGTGCCAATTAAATAGAATCAGTTCTGAGAAACACTTTTACACAGTTATACACAAGGTCCAGGTTATATAACGTAATAAAGTAAAAATATGTTTTGTTTTCATTTTTTTCACAATATTGGAGTCTATTTTTTTGTCAAAAAAGGAATAAAAATAAAGTGCACTGTCATGATGTGCTGCGTATTCATGAATGGTTGTCTCTTCTTTCCTTTGCAGTACAGACACCATGACAGCTCAATTACATTTGGTTGCTGACATGCACTTCTTTCTGTGCACGTGCGTGTTTGTGCGTGAATGTGCATGCGCACGTGTGTGTGTATGTGTGTGTGTGTGTGTGTGTGTGTGTGTGAGAGAGAGAGAGAGAGAGAGAGAGAGAGAGAGAGAGAGAGAGAGAGAGAGAGAGAGAGAGAGAGAGAGAGAGAGAGAGAGAGAGAGAGAGAGAGAGAGAGAGAGAGAGAGAGAGAGAGAGAGAGAGAGAGAGAGAGAGAGATACAGTATACTGTATATAAGTTATGGCCAACATGCACTTCCCAAATAAGGTATAGCATTATGGAACTCAATTGCAGTGCCTTGCACTGCGGTAACATTTTCAATAACTGTGTGTGTGTGTGTGTGTGTGTGTGTGCGCGCGCGCGCGCGTGCGCGAGTGTCCGGCTGTCCGCACATAATTGTAAGGCTGCATCATTTTTAATGAAACTGTATTGCAGTATTCTTGCAGTTTTTGCAGTGTGTGCACGTGCACGTGTGTGTGTGTGTGTGTATGTGGGCATGTGCACGCATGAAGGCATGCGTTAAGTGACTATACTTTGCTAATGCTGCAAAGCCCACCATGTTTGGGGACAGCCCCTATAGTGCTTCGCCTAACCCAAAAGAAGCAGGCAGTTATTGTGCTGCAGGCTGAGTCATCCTTTACTGTTGTGCTCACACAAATCCCCTGGGTAGGTACTCATCTCTCAACCCTAACGGTGGACTGGTAATCCGGCAGTTCCCAGTGGGCCAGGGAAACTACAGAGAGCAGCAGCATGCTGGCATCCCTTATCAAAGATGAATCCAAGAATCCTTTGAGGAGAACTTGGCCACTAGCAATAAAGCATACATGCACGCCACTCTGGGGCATACTGTTCTCTTGAGTGCATGCAGGACTATCAAAGGCAAACTAAAACCCCTCTTTTATGATAATAGCATAAAGCTTGGTATCCTGTGTGGCTCATGCACAAGGGTACAAACCCAACCATATACCACCTATAGATTAGTCTGTGCAGTGTGCAGTGTTGTCAAATAACCCACACCGCTTATACCCCTGTAGCTGCATCTACTGTAGGTGAACAAATCACCATAATTTTGTTAAATGTACACAAATACATATGTTTTTTATTGATAAAAAAGAGAGGAGATCCGGGCACACATTTATTTACTTAAAACAGCAGCAGCCATAGCCAACAAGTTTCGACAAGCGGTCCTCATCAGGACGGTCCTCATCATACCCAGCACAGTTTTGCTATAGAATGGAATTGCAATAGACAAGATGATATAGATATGCTTTTTACGTTACATGGGACTGTGGATACACAGACATTTTTAAGCTTAGATTTATCCATTTATAAGAGAGTGTATATATTGAACCTGACATCCATTTTACATCCTCATCCTCATTATACACAATGCTGTTGTTTGTTTCCTGGTTCGAATTGTTATTAGATTAAAAGGAATGGTAAGGATTGTGAGAGACCTTTTTCCCCAGAGGTAATATTAAGCTGTAATGTGTTATTAGAGGTCCTTTTACGAGAGCATAATTAAAGGAAGATTTCTTAAAAATATCGCAGATCTCCAGGAGACTGTTTTTTCTCAAACTGGTTCATGTAATCTTGTTATGTTTTTGGAAGAAATGCAATCTTGTATTTTGCAAAGAACTAATAGAAGTGATACATGATAAACAATTATAGATTCTCCTCTGGCTGCCACATTTTCCCATGCTGGATTCTGATTAGTAGCTGCTCAAATATAGAACACTGTCCTCACACTGGTCCAGCTAGGCAGTGAGGTTGATGGATGTGATTCTGTGATGATGCAGATTCTATAGGCTACACTGCATGGAGACACTCTAGGTTGAACTGTTGAACAGTAACAGTAACATATATGGAACAGAGTAACATATATGGAACAGTAACATATATGGATTATAGAAGTAACCCATATAATTCCATGTGAGATTCATCATTATTATTGTAGGCAGTCCTGTGTCTCCTCTTTTATAATATCATATACTTTCCCATTTTTCCCCAATATTATTATAAATTTTTCCCATTTTTCAACTGTTTTGGTTGTATTGTATTGTTGAATTGTGTTGTCTAGACATATTTGACTACAGCATATGGTATCTATAACCACATAGCAAGAGTTATGGCTATCAACAAAAATATAGTTCTTTCAACTGGAAATTTTATCTTAAATAGGGTGTCAAAGTGTTGTGTATGATGTTAATGATTAATTGATGATCGAATTATTGCTGATTTAGAATTTGGTGTTTTTCTGTGCAGTCTAATGCTGTCTGTGCGTGCACGTGTGGCTGAGGCACAACAATGCCATTGCCTGGCCCTGTGTCGTCAATGGTCAAATATACTGTATATTTGATTAAGGAATACAATATTCCTTTTGTATTTTTCCTGTATATCAGCAATATCTAGATTTGTATATTAGACATGCTATAAATTAAGATGATTTGGAGATAACAAAAAAGCTGTTTATCAACTAACCGATTAGTCGACCGATAACCTTATCAAAACATATGAATTAATCATTAATTAATCAACGATTTACATCCCTAAAAGTATGTTCTGTCTACTAAAGAGAATTAAAGAAAGCTGGATAGAAAGAATTATTGCGACCATGTAGAGCTTTAAAGTTTTAACACATTCAGAGTAGTTTCAGCAACTAGCTTAAAATATTTGTCATTTGAACAGACTGTTCTGTTACTCAGACAGACAGTCAAATGTAGGCTACTACTGTCTAATGTAGTTGAAGGGGAAAAAAGCTAAATCTATTATTTCTGTTGGCCCCGTTGCACAATCGCAAACAGAGCAGTACAACAGCTTTGGTGATCAGTGTTTGGTTCATTTTAAAATACTGCCATCATAAGTCAGGGTACACAATGTTTCGGAAATTGTTGGCCTTCATCAGGACATGATGTTTTTATATTGTCATTTTATGGCCAACACCAGCAAAGAATGTGTGCAATTAACCCACACAGCCATTGGCTGCCACTTTTACTGTTGTGATCTAAATAGTGACCACAAATCCCTGCCATGCACCAATTTATCAGCATGTTTTATTTTGAATACATGTTTGTTTGTTCAATGATTTACTTTTATTTTACCTTTGTGTTCACTTTGCTGTCATTTGATGCGCATTGTGACAGTGTTTTAGTATATAAATAAAATAGCCTCTATTTATCTATGGTATATATTGTACTGTTAAAACAACTATATAGTATAGTACCTGGAATCTGCAGCCCATTTGACAACACTTGCTTCAAGATTGTTGCTACCAGCTGGTCAATCCATGATGCTCAGTTTATGTAAACAATAATACAAGGAAGAACATAATATGTATTAGTATTACACTTTTGATGTTATGTGTCAAATATCCAAGAATAATGTATGTATCTGTATATTATATACATTAATCACATCTATTTGTAGTTACTACATGATCATCATTCATAACAATTCAATGTTAATAACAGCACCATCTTGTGGACAGATAGATAAGACATTTGTGCATTTTTTCTACCAATGCCTATTTTATTTTGAACAAATTCTTATTCCACTATCATTTTCAAATACTATTCAAATACTTGTTTTACATAAAGCACATATATGCGCATCATTTGAATTGCCTCTTTGTTGAAACAGCACAGCAACTGCTTCTCTCTACCAACTGAAATCAAATGCATTGTGACTTCGTAGAGGGAAAGATTTGTAAGGGGATCAAGGATAGACTTCTCTGTGTTCTGAGTCAACACATAAATGGTTTTAAGATCAGTTTGCCCGGCTGTTGCAAATTTCCACTTAGTAATGCATTTATTATTTAGTCATTCACCAACATTTCACCCTTAATCGTATGTTTAAAGGTCTCACCTTCACCTTATAAAGTATGTTTTCTTAGGCCAATAAATCTCATTTGAATTGGATGCAAGAATGAATCAATGAATGCAGACCAATGCATTTGTTATTGAAACATCTTCCAGTCCCTTCTGCTCTGCAGTGCAATAGCATAATGCTGTGAACATAAGTTGCGGTTTGGCGTTATGCCTGGAGTGCCATTAATATTACATTTAAGGACTATCGTATTTCTCTTTTGTCAATACACGTATCATAATGTAATGTCTTTGACATTTATACCTTAAGCTCTGTTTTTGGGACAATGCGATGATAAGTCACTTTCCATGCTTGATCAGCAGTTGCACTTCAGTTCTCAGGATTAAAACTGATGGTAGAGTCAAGTTCAATACATCAGGGCCTTGTTTATTCAGTTGGCTTTAATATTATGCTAGTATACACGATTTTGATAATAAATGTAACTGCATTTGCCCTGGATGGAGCTGCATGCTCTCTTTCTACACTGGTGTCAGAACTAGTTGAATATGTCAATAAAGTTATTTGAAGCAGATGGCACGCTGGACTGGACAATAGAGACACTGTCATCTTTACTGTAGTTCAGTGCTTTGCTGCAGTAGATGTGTGAATGTGTTAATATAACACGTTTAAAGTACTTTGGATAAAGGGCAAGGTGCTATATGAAAACACTTTTTTATCATTTCAGTTACTAGATCGAGGGGTATTGGGTAAGCAAATTGTAGCTATGAAGATATATGATCAAAATACATTAATATTTCTTATATTTCTCTCTATTACCGGTACTACTGTATACTACTATGCCATTACTGTTATCTCATTGTCATTGTCTTATCTCATCTCTATCTATTGTTATATTTGTCATAGTAGAAGTGGATGCAGTGGTAGCCTCAATAATGTGCAAATGCACAGAGTAGTAGTAGCTCATTGCTGAAGTGCCATCATTAAAGAATTCGCTTACAAGAAAAGTCTGAATACTTCTTCTAAGAAATCCCTCGACAAATTCCCTGTCCTGTCCCTCTCTGCAGCCAACTATGATCTTTACACTTTTATTCCACAAGTGCTCCGTTTAAAAGTCATGTTGCTATTTTGGCTCGATCCATGACCTCTGCCCTTCCCAGCCAGGACACCAGCCCACTGGACACCGCCAATGGTGGGAAGTCATTGGCTAGGCCAGGTTGTCCGTCATACGCTAAAGAGTCCTCATTGGATGAGAAGGCTGTGCATGGTCACATTTCAGGCCACTATAAAAAGAACGTGGTATGCAGGGCTCGGTGCTCACTGTCGGTCAGGGAGTGTGTGTGTGCCTGTGTGTGCCTCTTTGTGTTCGGTTCAGGGTCAGACACCGCTGTGAAACATGGCTGCCGCCCACCGTCTGGTTATCGTACGCCACGGCGAGAGCGCCTGGAACCAGGAGAACCGCTTCTGCGGCTGGTTCGATGCCGACCTCAGCGAGAAGGGCCTGGAGGAGGCCAAGCGTGGCGCCCAGGCCATCAAGGAGGCCGGCATGAAGTTTGACGTGTGCTACACGTCCGTGCTGAAGCGCGCCGTCAAGACCCTGTGGACCATCATGGAGGGCACGGACCAGATGTGGCTGCCCGTGCACCGCACCTGGCGCCTCAACGAGCGCCACTACGGCGGCCTGACCGGCCTCAACAAGGCCGAAACGGCAGAGAAGCACGGCGAGGAGCAGGTGAAGATCTGGCGCCGCTCCTTCGACATCCCCCCTCCCCCCATGGACGCCGGACACAACTACCACAAGATCATCAGCGAGGTGAGGTGGTGAACGCACTGGGGCCTGGGAGAACAAAATGTCTTCGAAATCCTGTCAGTTGAAAAAGCTGTGTATACAGCATGTCAGTGTTGCACCAACCTTTTTCATGGATCACCAAACTTGTACTTTGGCAGTGGAACCCAGCCTGAAAATATGTTGTTCCAGTGTTCCTCCAGAAACAAAGGTTTTAGTTAAACAAGATTTTTGAAAAATGTGCAGACCTACAAGCTTATAGAATGGCATGCTATAGCTAAGGTTTTATAGAAAAAGGCAGATGCACACATTAACGGGTTAGAGACAGGTCTGTATAGATAATCTTTAACACAAAGAAAAGGACCCGCAGACTGTAGGAAAAATGCCATAAATAACGGTTGAAAAATATTTCAGACATTATTTTTCCAGTGTGTCATTTTCTCCACCACACTCCACTCTATTGGCTCATTATGAACCTACTGGAGACTGCTGTGCTGTGATTGGCTAAAACACTGCCTCACTCCACACAACCCCCCTCCCCATTACAAATTAGCAACACCTGTCATGAGCCTGACAAATGTTTTGTTTTCATCATTTGTTGACAACAAAGTTCTGGACCGACTGCAGGACAAAGCAAGCGTCTATCTGCAGGGAAACAGCTGCAGCAAGTAAAAGCAACTTAGAAGAAAAAAATGCAAAAAAAAAAAAATGCAAAAAAAACAACAACGCTATATATCTATTTTGATTTTTGGCTAAAAGGTTGCATTTATTACCTTTAAAGATACCCTGAAGTTTAAAATAATGGTTATACTGGCTAAACTGACATAGCATTCCTGGTTTTAAGGGTTCAACCACAAGCAGATCTATACGCATGCACACACCTGAAATGTACTGTAGAAGGATTTTCAAATGTTGCCTACGATGACATCCCCCAAAACTATAATGAAAAATGTTTGTCAACTACCCTTTTTCACTGAAGACAGAATAAAAATGAAATAAGAACTAAGCTAATGAATAAAACTACGAATTTGTTGACAATTTTGTCAACAAAATGAAAACAAAAATGTTAAGTAGGGCCTGGAGAAGAAGGAACAAAAGGAAAGGTCATAGTACTGTAACAGATATACGACGAGATCTAAAAGCTCACAACGCATCACGCTTCAACACGTATCAGCATACAAACAAGTCAACCAAGTCATTACAAGGCTATCAAGGTATGACAAAATTCATTTCAGTCAACTAAGATCTTATATGACATTTAGTAACAATAACACTAAATCATTTCAGACTAAAACGAAATTAAAACATACACAACTGACTAAAACTAAATCAAATCAAACACTACACACAACACACTGTTTGATGTGGTGTGTTACATAACGCTTGCAGCTGTCACTGTATTGAAGTTACCATGCAATGCACTGCTGTTCTCCCTGCTCCCTGCCGGCTACAAAACCTATATGGAATGCACTTCCCATTCCAGTCAAAACTGCAGATTCACTCCTAATCTTCCTCCAGACGCACTTTCTCAGGATGCATCTTAGTTCATAGCAACTGCCAAATGCTTACTTATGTAACTTAAAATAGATAGTTATTCCACTATTTGGTTCTTAAGCTTAGGTGGGATTCATGATGACTACGTTTTATGTTATGATGTATTTCCATGTTTTTTGTTCTTACGTACCACAAGTCACTCCGGATTAATGCTTAAATTGTACATTGCTATTGCACCAGTCGAGGCGTTACAAAGACCTGAAGGCCGGTGAGCTGCCCACCTGTGAATCACTGAAGGATACCATCGCTCGCGCTCTGCCCTTCTGGAACGACGTCATCGCACCACAGATCAAGGCTGGCAAGAATGTCATCATCGCTGCCCACGGCAACAGCCTGCGTGGCATCGTCAAGCACTTGGAGGGTGAGCACTACTGTTTAAAACAGTTTTCAACACTTTTCAACACTTTTACTTCTGCTTCACTGCATCTCTGAGGTAAATGTACTTTTTGATGCCAATACGTTTGTACTTTTACTCAAGTACATTTTGAATTCCAAAGGAACTATTTCTATATTGCAGTCCAGACACTTTTACTTCCGCCACTGCTGTAAAATAGAATAGAGATGACAACAGAGGAAAGCACTGTAGAACAGCAATAAGGACATCCTAGGCAGGGAATGGAATATTGATAGACCTTTTCCTTTTCATTGATTTTGAGGAAAATTCTGCTGCAATAGCAGAACGGCAGTGAGGATGAAACAGGAAGCGAAGTTAAAAGATACTGGATAACATAAAAAGTGCATTTACCTTTATTATATATTGATATATTGATAGACTTAGGTGACCAATTGTGCATATATCATGCAGCGATTTACCACCAGTGGTCTTTATGGATGTATGTATGGAGGATAGGAGGGATGGCTGTAAATGTTGCATTTATACAGTGGCTTTATCCAAAGCTCATAACATAGATGCACATGTACATGTGCAATACATTCACCCATTCACACAAAGATGACAGAAAAAACTGCAAGGCACTGAGCTCATCGGATGCAATTAGGGGTTCAGTGTCTTAATTTCACAAGAACACTAAGTCTGGGGGAGCCTGGGATCGAACTTGAACCTCACAGTTCCCATTCGGCTGCTCTACCAACTACTGCCCATTCTACTCCTGAGCCACTGCTGCCTCATTACAGGGGAATCTAAGTTAAAAGGTCAAAGATTTCATGTTTCAAGAGGCATGGGCTATCCTGTCCCGTGCTCCAGGAATGTTCACATACAGTACGACAGATATGTTAAGACACGTGCATGCGCACGCTCGCTCAAGCTCACACACACAAGCACTCAGTTCCCCAGTTTATACAGAATCTAAAAATAGCATGGTGACTCGCCCATGAGCTCGCAGACAGTGGAAAAGGTCATGACCTTGGCTCCTGTTACAGGCACAACCTTTCTGGATAAAGGTTGTACATTTTCACAGTTCACACAGTGAAAAGGAGTGATGCAGACAGCCTAGATGGTAAGAGAGTGATTAATAATGATGTGTGACAGGCTGGGGCAGACATAGAACGTAAAGTTCTATCTACACACTGCTTGCCATGTCTTTGGTACCTGTAATGTAGTTAGAAGAAGGAAGCTAGTAACAGGAAACGTCTGCCCCAGGACTTGTAATGACAGATGTGTGTGGATGACTCAGTTATCATGTGTGCATTAATCCAATGCATGACAACAGGTAGTCACACACCTGAGTCCAATTAGTGTAACCCGGGCAGGTATCCGCCCCACTGCCTGTAAATCCAGGCACGGCATCGTTATAGTTACAACTCGAGTGTCACTAGAGTTGTAATAATAACGATTAATTTCAGTCTAATTTCAGTATGAAAATGAATACAGTACGGTATGCGGGCATAATGTAGCCTACTCAAGGAAAATTATGAGACTCACTATGTAGTGCCTGGTCTGGGTGCAGCGAAACTCAGCAGTAGCATCAGGCAGCACCCTTCACAGACAGACACACACATACTGGCTTACCTCCCGTGGGATGCTTGTGTTTCTCAGGTCATTCCTGCAGCAGACCTCTCTCACCACTGCTCTAATCCGTTTTGAAACACCATCTACTTCTGTGTACAAATACTGAATGCTCTACATCTCCATCTCCTAAGTAAAAAAAGAAAAATGTGAATACTTTTTCCACCACTGTCCTTGACACATAGCCACCTGCAGTGCGTCAGATTCTAAGCAGAGCTGCTTTCTTCCCCCCTTGCTTGTCTCTTGCCTGTTCGGTCTGTCCAGGTATGTCCGACGCAGCCATCATGGAGCTGAACCTGCCCACAGGAATTCCCATTGTGTACGAGCTGGACGCAGACCTGAAGCCCATCAAGCCCATGGCATTCCTGGGTGACGAGGAGACGGTGAAGAAGGCCATGGAGGCCGTTGCCGCCCAGGGCAAAGCAAAGAAGTAAAGAAACAAAGAAAACACTAGAGACTGTGAATCTCCCACTTCCCTGAACACCTTCATCTCGTCTATTCCCAGTTCTATCCATCCGGTCCCTACAGAGTGTTGTTTTTAACTCTTGATAGGGTATAAAATGCACCCGAAAACGGTTCATTTTTGCACCCGAGCTCCTCCCACTCCCTGAGTTAAAGTTAACACTAGTTTGTGCTATATCCACTTGTACACAACCCTCACCAGCGGTCCATTCCATCCTAGGTCATTGCAGAATGACGAAAAAGGCCAACTGCAGCTACTTTAGGCTAGATAGTCTTGTGTTTTGATGAAATGACAGAGTAACGCTGTTCCATGTGTGGGATAGAATGAATGACCTGTCGGTTCAAACAGACGCCCTATTCTAGCTCTCTCGCTCTTTCACCTAAACACAAACTCACTCACTGTACTTCACGGTGAAGTACAGGCTGTGCAGACAGACTGTGCCCTGATTTGAGGATGCCATCACTATGATACAACCAATAAAGAAACCATTTTTTGTCTATTTCTGGTTGTCTATTTCTCTCCCTATGCCCTTACAGTAATTGTACATAGTTTGTCTTTCCGTGCGTTGAATTGTTTCAGCAAATCAAAGCAAAGAATGTATTAGATGCAAAGCAGATTATGATGTATATTTTCATAACATGATATTTTACTTTGATGCATGCATCCTGCTTTTAAATTATCCATAATCTTAGAGCAGTGTGGTTCCCCAATGTTTTAGCTCAAGGCCCAAAAGATAAATTGGACCTTTGCCCGTCGCCTCGCACCACATTTTGAGCTTGTAGATCAGCTATTTGCACTACTTCCTAAGCCTGTCTCCAGTAGGAGACTATTGAGTCTCTGGCGATCATCAAATTACTGGCTTAGGAATGTAGCAAAGACAAAGAAGGCTATGGCTATGGTGTGAATGTGTGTTTTTTTTTTTCTTTTTGTTTAACTTTGCAGAGAAAAGTATTTGTTGGCTAAGAGCAGGCGGATGCTGTGTAATCACGTCACGATATGCAGACAGAGATACTAAGATGTGTGTGAGAGATAGACGGGGAGAGAGAGAGTGAGAGAGAGAGAGACAGAGAGACAGAGAGAGGTCAGTGGGTTCGACATGGCACTCTTCCTGTGGTGCAGTCCGTGTGGAAAGCACTGGTAATGCTAGAAGGTGCAGAGGAGGCCCAACAGTCTGGGCACCGTCCTCCAGTACAGACAGAGGGTGCTGTGTATAATATTATCTATTATCTGAGCATCTACGTCTATGCTTAGCCAATCTGAGAACCCATCATCCAAAAAGAAAGGAAAAACAGCTCCCCCCTTTTCCTTTGAATGAGTCAACACAGTCTGCTTCGAGAGACTAATGCTCTACTAATGCTTAGCTAATGCCAGTGTGTTTGCTTTACTGCTTGCAGGGAAGCCCCAGCAACGCCGCACAGATGCCCTGATGCCGCAGGAAAACCCAAACGTCATGATCCATTTAAGAACATTAATCCATTTGACTTCTAAAACAAAGAGCCAGTCTTTTATATAGGCCAATTAATAAATGATTTGCCACCAACATTTTAATATTATGGAGTATACATTATTGATGGTCTTCATTGCTTCTCTTTTGGCTTGATTGCATCCTTCTGTTAATTACCAAACATTTGTTTGTATTATTTACACTGGAATAAGGAGTGTAAGATAAGATAAGATATTTTGTCCATAAACTAACACACACACACGCATGCACACACGCACACACGCACACACACACACACACACACACAAAGTATTGGAGAGCTTAATTGCCCAATGTTCAGTCATGTTCTAATCATCGTGCACAAATTGTTTAAATACATTTGGACCAAATGGCCAATTTTACATGAACTCCTCCTTACAGCCTTTCCTCTCAGTAGACAGAAAACATTGACCTTCAGCTCAGAAAGGCTTTTGCTGCGTAATTCCCTTTGACAGACGCATCTCCTGCAATGGAATCACATTAGCCATTCTGTTACTATTCTGAGCATTTTTGTCAGCACATGATTGGATCAAAAGGATATAAAAATGATTGGTTGCATTGGACACTAACAGCCAGTGTTGTTTTACTGTATTTTTTTTTACTTAGTAATGAGTAGTGTAAGGTATTACTCTGCCTAAACAGTAAAAAAATACCATATTTATTCCTAAAGAAATAGCACATATGGCATCAATTATAGTTTGAAAACATTTAGTTTAAAAGTCAAGAGCGATGGCTTTTTTGGATGATTGGTGCCACTTCATATTATTAAAACTAATTGGATTTTGTTCTAAAATAATCTGACTAAACAATGCAGTTCGAGTTGTAGAATCATTTGCCATCTTTGCCTGTAAATACTGTATATTACTCTTCATTACAAGTAATATAATATAACTTTTTAAGGACTAATATGTAATAAGTAACATATTACTCTCAAGCAATATTATATTATTATTATACACTGTTGGTTGCATGGACACTAACAGCATAAACAGAGATTTGGATACTGGTAGGAGCCAGACATCTCTCTCTCTCTATTATTAACATGCAAATCTATGTAGCCTATACTCGTCTTTGACAACTCCTTTTTCCCCTCTATAACAAAGGTCTTAAAAATAGCTGATCTGCAAGCCCACACAATACATCAAGTTGGGGTTTCATTGCAAGCTTAGAGATCGGCCATTTTCCCTTCATGTCCAGGCCATAATATGGATGCTATGTGGCCAAAAAACAAAGCAAAATACTGTTATTAGGCAGAGATGCCAGTCCACCTTATTTATATTTATTATAATGACAAATGAAAATGCCTCGCCCTCACATGCTTTATTTTTTATTTTCATCAACTTTATTAATGGCATCACAGTGTACAAGCCAAGGCCTGAAGCCTGAATTATATTCCACCCTATAGTGGGTAGAAGCAGCAAAAAAATAGAAGGTCAAACTCATAAGAGCTTGACAGCTTGTATAACTAAACAAACATAGCTGGATTCACAATAGGCAAGTGACATCATCTCTTGTGGAGATACACTGTAGAAAACCTGTATGAGTTTTCCTTTTTTGGTGCAAAATGGGTGCAATTCTCCATTGCTGTGGTGTAGCAGGTATGGCGTAAGTCTTCTCATTGGCTGCATGGCAGCAAATCAGGTCTGGGGCCTTGGGGTAGGCCGAAAGCCTATACCACCAGCCCTGGGCGCTTACCAAATAAATACCCAGAATAATTAAAACCTGCAAGTGAAAAGGTCCAGAAATCACCTGACCCCCCCAATTAAAAATGTTACTGTACTCCCTGGCTTTGTTCATCATGAGTTGAAGCTCTTGATGACTGGTTTTAATTATTATGGAAAATTATTTGGTAGGCCCAGACCCAGGCCTGGTGGTAAAGGCTTTTGGGCCTACCTCAAAGCCCCAGACCTAATTCGCTGCAATGCAGCCAATGAGCACGGCCCCAAACCTGATTTGCTGCCATGCAGCCAATGAAAAGACTTACACCATACCTGGCTACACCACAGCGATGGAGAATTGCACCCAATATTTCTCTAAGCTTATTATTTTAAATATTACTAGAACCAATATGCCATCGGGATCAGTAGAGCATAACAGCTGGTCAGGGTTAGGTACGTTAACACCTTCTAGACAAACTTGATGGATTCAATCGTCTTTTGGGATGGAACTCCTGACTGGGCCACCGTTTTGCATACCAGCAGTCCGACATGCAAGTCTAGCATACACGCTAAAGCCTAAAACTAACCGGAAACCATGGGTTAGTTTTAACCCACCACAGATTACTTTTAACCTAACCCACAGGTCAGGAGCCACGGTGAGTTGTAACCGGCCACAGGTTAGGTTAGTACCCTATTGGCCTGAATATAAGACTATGTTTTTTTCCCAATGGAAACATCCCAAAAAATGGAGTCGTCTTATATTCAGGGGCTATACTATTTGACATTCAATGTTCTTTTTTCTGTAAATGGGTCTTGAAAAATGAGGGTCGTCTTATAAACGGGTCGTCTTATATTCGGGACAATACGGTAGTTAGTTACTGTATGCACCCCAATCTGCAGTGGGATCCCAACCCATGCCTGGGTAATTTTCGGAAATGGCCAAAAATGGGCATTCCTGTAGCATTTAGTTTTCACAGCACAGCATTTCCACAAGTCAGCCAGTGTTATTTTTGCTTTGTTCATCATCACAGCTTTTCAATTTCACAATCAAATAGCACAGGGCTGTTTCTAAACAACCCTTTATATTCAACTCAGGCAAAAGAACGAAATATACACTAATGCACACATTGGCATTGCATTCTATAAGTAACCAACACAAAATGAAAGGTGGGAAGAGATGTACTCCTCTTTTACATAAATTAAGAGACAAGATACACAAATACAGCTCACTGTAACAAGTCAAAACAACACAAAAGCTAACAAGGCACTATGTGGATAACGGATATTCAAGTTTGTTTGGTGTGCACTAGCAGGCTGGCAGAGTGGCAGTGTTTTGAGAAAAACATGGACCTACAGTTTTAAGGTTTTCAATGCCATCTTCTGGTGGATAACTGACACTGTCACCATTTCCCCCTGTCCAGCTTGTGTCTTCTTTTAGTTTTAACGATGAGACTACAGCCAGGTATGGAGCTGTCCAAGATGACAGCTGTGACATTATTTCAGATAATTGCTCAAGTTACAGTATATAAAATAGTATAATTCGCTACCTCTAAGACATGCAGTACTTTTTTGTTCCCATTAGACGTTTTGTCACAGGATAATTTTGGCACAACAGGCCCAAAAGTGTTACAGTAGATTGTAGTTACCTCTGTTTGAGGTTGGTGGGCTTAGGCCTTGGGAAGGCCCACAGACAAACCGACCGCTAGAGCGATTACAGCGAGCAGGACCACAACCACTAGGGCAATTATGACATGCTTCTGCCAAGAGACAAACAACACAAACGGTTAGAATTTGTTGTGTTCATATTTGTGTATTATTGTATGTAACCACAGAACAACACTGTATACCACATTCACATCACATGCTCCCTTCACATGACAGCAACATGTTTGACATTTCAAAGCCAAATCCTTAAAGATAATGCTGTTAAGTTCCGTCCTTTTGTTTTCACAGTAATAAAGTTTTTTTAGGGAAGTGCCTTGGAGGCATGGCAGATAAGACACTCTTGCTCAGTTATGTGTCATTGTTCCAACTGCTCATTAGTCCAACAGAAATTACAAATATGAACCATATCCCAAACCCTATAACCAGAACCACATGCAGAAGCCACGGGTGAGTCTTTCTTAACCGAACAATTCACAAGACTGAGCATGGGCACTCATTGGATTTGATATTTAATTTGCCATGTCAGAGGGCTGCTGATCAGGTGCTGTAGTAGCGGGGCTTTGGGACGACTTGAAGAAGCCGAAGTTGAAGCTTACCCTGCGCGCCCGCTTCTGGTAGACCACTGCTTTCTTGGTCTGTCCTTTGGCCTGGTCCACGTAGTCCACGGCAGTGCTCACATTCTTCTCAATGTTATTTATGGTGTCCCCCTGAAAGAGTACAGAGATTAGAATAAATTAGATTTCGATTACAACAACAGATATTCAGACAGAATTGTGGAACAATTTGTTTAGCATTGTGCTAACTGTGAAATTTAATGACTGATGATGTCATTCTTTTACAACCCCAGCACTGATACCAGTCCTCCTCTTCTTGGTCCTATAATCTCTGACCTTCAACCCGGGCAAATAGAGGCTGGGTATATAATAATAAAGATATAGATACACAGCCTCTGGAAACAAATTTCTTATTTCAGGCTACAGCTAATAAAACAATAAATACAAACATAGTGATAACACTGGTGTGCTCACTTTGCCAGCCCACAATAATGTCTGTTTTATACTTGGCGGCGGATCGCTGTAGCAGCATAGCACGTTGTTAGCTTGTGGGGTGTCAAGCTGACATCATTGTGACATCATTACAGAAAAAGTGAAATGCTTCTAATGACTTTGTTGCACACTAATTTAGTTACACAGTAAGACACAGTAAGACCCAATATTAGCAGATATACAAGCTCACAACATCACACATTTGGCACGCACACACACACCTGAGCCAAACATGTTGGAGAGCCACTGACACACATGCAGGGAGTCACGTCTTACTTGAGTCTCGACCAACAAGGCGATGTCCACAAACATCTCCCGCAGCTCTCTGATGCTGTTCTCCAGAAGGATGATGTCCTGGTGACGAGACTCGATCTCACTCAAGGCCTGCCGTGTGGTCTGTGAGTCTGACACCATCTGCACAGAGACATGCATTGTGGGTTGTGGTGTGTTCTTCTTGCAACCAGCAAGAAGCAACAGCATGGAATAGCTTTCTATTCTTCTGATTCTTTTCTATTTCTTCTGATTTCTTAAACTGTTAACAGTAGTACAGAACTGCATATTATCCATGGTCACTGCCATGTGGCTTGTAGTGGACATTTAGGTCAATGATTCTATTTTTGCCAGGGACATACAAAATGATTATAAGTGGCATATGAAGAGCTAACCTTCAATTACAGTACAATTACAGACCAGTAGCTCTGAGAGGGTAGAAATGGGCACAAAATCTTGGTCAATTATGGTGGTCCTCGAAATTAAAATGTTTTACAATCACTGTGCTAGAATGTGCCATACTATAGTGCCATAGTGTCATACATACATTCATACATTTTGCATAATATTAAATGGTTGTTAAAAACAAACAATATAAAATTCCCCTGGGCATGGACAAATGAGAATGACCCCTGATAATATAACTTCCAAGGATTAAACATTTATCAACAGGTGTGGTGTGGAAAGTCCAACTGACATCAGCGGTGAAGATGGCAGGATTGCCACTGTGCAGCAACTCTTCCAACTCTTCATCAGTGGTGATTTTACCAGCTGAATTTACATGGGAGGAAGAAAAGTATAAAAGATAAGATTTTTTTTCATCAATATTCACATTGATTACATTTATAGATTTAACTTAAACTTAACTAATCAGTAGAATTCATGAATACATTGTGTTGCATATTTTGCCACCTATAGTTGTTTACCACACCTAATTATGAGACAGGACCAAACAGGACCACAATAATAACACATTTATTGCATAATAATAATGAATGTAACATTCATACTGAATATTTAAATATATCTGTATATTATTCATTGCTAGCTAAACGTCATATTCATTGCTGCACCTTTCTCAACTACCCTAGCAACAGTTGCCTTAGAAACGCTAATGTACACACATGCGCACGCACACACGTGTATCTTTTTGCAAGTAAGCTCATATTTCTCAAAGAGGGGCAGCAGCTCCACCTCTCCTGCAGAGCAAACACAATGAAAGGATGCAGAAGTACACAACAAAAGAAACAGATGGCAGATTTAACTGATGCCTAACTACCAGCGAACAATGGGTACACAATGGGTACATCTACGCATGTGTGCATGTATGTTTATGTGCATTTTAGGGTATATTTTCTGACTTACTGATTTCCAGTTGCCTCTGAATTCGTGCTTTACACTTTTCTCTGAAGGTGATTTGTGCCTTGTTGTAAACTGTCATGACCTCCACAAATGACCGGGTCAGATCTGAGTGCTTGAAGGGGAAGGGAATGTATAGTTAGCAGTAGCAAACTGATTTTGATTGGTTTATTGTATCGTACATGTGGCATTAATCTAATGTCTAGATTCTAGACATACTGTACCACTGCAGTTGTCTACCTGCAACAAACAGTTAGTTACTGTATGAAGAGGACAAGATATCCTGTATGAATTGAATAGATGATTTTGTGGTCATGGTGGCCCTGAGCTTTAAACTTAATGGTATTTAAAATAATACTTTCTGAAACATGTCCAGGAAAATAAATGGGATCTTTTCTCCCAGTGTCGTCATTCTGAAAGGGGCTGGGACCACAACGGTTTACATTTTTGACGAATGCTCACCCCATAATAACATGGATTCATGTCTAAAAATTGATCAAACCAGCAGGTTGGTGCCGCCTGGCACAGTGGCTGCTACATGACAGCAGAGTGAACACAGTAAAATTGAATGCCAGACCTGGTTCTTCTGAATACGCTGGTCTGCTGAGGTATTGTTTCCACTCTCATCCATAAGCATGCTCTCATGCATAGCTGAAAAAGAACAAAAAATATATAAAAACATCACACTGTCAACACACTTAACACAGCTAAAGCCTTTATGCACTTACGCCCTAATTAAAAATAAAAATCACACCAATTGCTGTGAACTGAGAGTGGTGCTGTGTGTGTACTCTGTATTGGTGAACCAGCACACTCCTGTTGATACGCTAAACAGAGTGAAAGGTGTGTATGTTGTACATACACCTATACAGGTGTATGTAGTACATAGGCACAAAGCCAGGGCCTGGGATGCTTGCACAGGTACTTTAATTCAACTCTGGAACGTTTTGGCTCATTTCTATGTCAAATAAACATAAAAGCAACTTTGCCTCTCCAGCAAATTTGCAAGTAAAATGTGGTGTGCTGCGAACCCCCCACACACACTGCAGGAAGCATACACAGACACATACAGCGTGGACACTTCCTCCTTTTTACAGGCAGTGAAACTGCAGTATGAACAACCTGAGACAGCTTCCCATTTCTAGTGTTATGTGTTTCGTTATATATATATATATATATACCCTATTGGCCTGAATATAAGACTATGTTTTTTTCCCCAATGGAAATATCCCAAAGATGAAGTCGTCTTATATTCAGGGGTTACGGTGAAGAAAATAATTCAACAAACCACTACAAGCTTACAGTGCATGTAGATATTATATTGTTTTAACATTCTGAAAGTGACAGTGGTCTGTTAGTGCAGTGGTTTTTAACCAGTGTTACCACCAGTGATCCCCTTGTGGGGGGTCCAGGTAAATCAATCAAACCAGCTAAATGATGGAGAGCTGATAAACAAATAAAGCCTTGTTGATATTTAACTCTTGAAAGTGGAAAATTACACCTATTGTTACACATCCGCATTCCTAATTTTACAACAAAGCAAAGAATATAGAATAACTGTTTTTTTGATAAACATTTGCCTGTGGACATCTTGTCCAATGACCACAAAATATTCAACATTCTGAGAGCTCTCGCCTGAATGCATTGCGTAGTAGAGTCCCATCCATGACAACCTCGGTTGCAAGTCTCACTCTGTCTTTACTGTCTGTCTTCACTGTAACTATGAATAAAAGCTGAATCACAAATGTAATTCTTTTTTCGGTTGAAAGACAATATCTTCACGTACATTTCAGCTTGGCCTGGACTGTGCTAGCATTCTTCTTGATGTCATTATTCAGCTGCTCCAGTTCGGCTTTAGTTCCTGAAAGAAAGTTTATTAGAAGGGGTGTATGTTTATTTTTATTCTTTTATTTAACGTTTTCAAATAATTCTTACATAGGCTATTATGACAGTGAATTTGTCAAAATAATGACAAAGACTTGACTTGTGTAATGTGTCTGTCATCAGCCATCATGTCTTGTCTTGTTTGTGTGTGTGCATGAGCCAACCTTTCACACCACCACAGTTATTATCATCAGTGCTCATCCATTCATTTGTAATGAATGTACACATAAATATAACAACATCAACCCTAATGGTCCGTTTGGTTACATTAGTACACTCTTATTTAGGGTTAAATTATCATTAAGGATTTTACTGTGTAGCAACAAGTGGCAAGTGGCACTTGGAACATTTCAACGCCAACCTAAGTACCGGGATCTACTCTGTCTGTGTGTCATGGGAGGGCTGTGGGCAGTTCAGAAACCCATCCACCATGCCGGTAACATCATCATTAGGCAGATTTGTATTATCGTCAGAATGATGGATTCCATTTTAGCACAGATCGATGAATGTCATCGATGGGCATTGTGAGCTGCCCACAGCCTTCCTATATGAAACAGACTGAGTAGGAAAGAATAGACCTGCGCAGTGATGTCACCGCCCCTGTTCCAGAAAAGGATTCCCCATTCATTTTTCTCATACACTTTTTTAAAATAATTTATATAAAGACGATTACGCCGCGGACAAAGTCAACTCGAGTCGTGACGAATCATGATGACACACACAAACTTTTGGGACAATCAAATAATTTCTAAGATGAAAAACGAAACAAAAAGTCTTGTATCATGCCGTTTTCTACTTCTTCCTAATTATATATTATATGACGATATTGTCATGATTTGTCACAACCCGAGTTGGCTTTGGCCGTGGCGCAATTGTGTTTTTATTAACCATTTTCAAAAAGTCTATGAGGAAAATAAATGAGGAATCCACTAGTGGAACAGGGCTGGTGACGTCACTGCGCAGGTCTATTATGCTACTTTGGAATAGTGAGGAGTCGGATTTTGGTTGAAAAGTGGGGAAGTGGTCCTTCACATGTTTTCCAAGGCTGGCCAGATAACTTTATCCATTGCAAGACAGTGAACAAAACTGTCACCGTTATGTATTATTACAGGCTACTAATTATAAGATTGTAGAAGAATAAGCTAAGTAAGTCAGTTGTTATTTAGTAATAAGATGACACCAGACAAGTCTGCCATGGACAGGTGGCGTAAGTCTACACATCACTCACTGCAAAGTAGCCTAATGCTAATTTAACTCCAGAATATTTTTAAGGAGTTAATTTAACGCTCTGTGACTGTGGCTTTACTCACGCTGATCTGGGATTGGAGCAGAGAGGATGGCACTCTGTGATCTCTCCACCTCATCCACCTGAGAGGAAATCTTCTCAATGATGCCTCTCACCTCCTTCACCTTCATATGGTATGGAATAGAATAACCATCAATCATGTTAATTTCATATTCCTTATTTAAACATGTTTAAATTGGAAGGGTTGATCACACACACACACACACACACACACACACACACACACACACACACACACACACACACACACACACACACACACACACACACACAGTACCTTAATGAAAAACTCTTTCATGTAAACACTGGGTGCCATCGTAGAGGTGACGTCATCCACTATGTCGCGGCTTATCTATTAAAAAGATAACAATACAAAACAGACATCAGGCTGGACAATGGATGTTTTCCCTCTCAAAAAGCCGTCAGTGAGTCGAGTGAACAGAAAGTCCTAACAGTGAATAAATGAGACACCAAACGTGTGTTTGCGGCTGTATTTTATCTAAGCCTATAACGGGCGGTTCAACAACATGTTTTGAATGGCACAGTAGCGTCCATTGTCGTTGAACAGCGATGCTATAAACTAAACATCAAACCTCTGGAGAACTAGTCTGATGAAAGGGCATCAGGTCTCCATTTGTCTCCTCGAGTAGGAAGAACTCTACTCACGGCTAGAAGTTCTGCCAATCGGTCCTTCATAACATATCCATGATCCGACTGAGGGCGTGTGTCCATCAACACGGAAAGGTATGATGATGATGATCAGTGAGGGAGTTCAAAACTATAGCGAAAAAAGTCGCTTTCATTTGCGGCGCTCGGCACAACACAAAGCGTGCTACAATCCAATAGGCATGGATCTAGCTGCAGTCTCCCACTCAACAGCGATAGGGCGACCTCACCTGTAGATGGTGAGGAGCGCACGTCGGTCGAACGTGAATTGGCACGCCCCTAAACCATGGACAGGTTGGCAGTGCACATAGTGCACAGCAATCTACTGTAGCCTACAGTGCATCTAGAAGAAGAGTTGCGATATTGAGGGGTAAGAGATGTGGAGTCCATAGAAGTGTACAGTATGTGGAAGAGCAGCCTTTGGACTGCCCCAATGAAGTGAATGGAGTTTGCGCTCTGGCACTATTATGGACATTTGAACGTCTCCATGCAGATTTGTGACCTTGGAAAATTTTAAAGATGGTCTTAAAAGCAGTCGTTTGCAAAGGGTTTCATGTTAAGAAAGGACCCCCCCCCCATGCATATCAACCTGTCCTGCAATGTTTCACCGTCGTTCAAATCAAAATGTAGACATTCTTTGCGTTGAAGTTCAACTTGTAATATATTACAGTAAATATGTGCAAAAAGACACCTGTATTTTTCCAATTTCTCCATCTACTGTACAGCTGCAAGTGACCACCAGCAGGAGGAGCTCTTCCCTACTCATTACATGGCAAACATGCATTAAACCAACCCCTTCTAGACCTTAAAGGGGAATTCCACACCAAAACACATTGGGCATCAATCTAGCTTGATTCCTGTGACATGATACATAATGTCCTTAATTTTTGTCACAGATGTCCCATTTTCTACATTTCACCCTTGAGGTCCACATCCCAGCGACAATGTTGGGAACAATTAACATGGCCGCAGGTTGTCTTTATTCTACTGTGGGAATAGATTACCTCTGGGATTACATGTAAAGACTGCCGGAGAGTGAAATAAAACTCAAGCGTGTTTATCAGTATACTATTAAAATGTGATGTGTGAAAGAAAAAGTTTGGAGTTAAAGAAATACCCACAGTAGAATAAAGACAACCTGCGGCAATGTTAACTGTTCCCAACGTCGTCGTGGGGATGGGGACCTCAAGGGTGAAATGTAGAAAATGGGGCATCTGTGACAAAAATCAAGGACATTATGTATCATGTCACAGGAATCAATGTAGATTGAAGCCCAATGTGTTTTGGTGTGGAATTCTCCTTTAAGTGACCTGCTCCTAGAATTATGAGCCTTTACAATGTGAGGTTTCACATTGACCTCACTACCCAATTTAAAATGTGGTGTGAACTGTCAGCATCATTGTGTTCTCTGGGGAACACAATGATGCTGGTCCCCATTTAACCTGCTAAAAACAGCACTCGAGTGTAGAATGAATCCAAATTTGGTTTCATTGTGCACAGGAGTTTGCATTCATTTTATTTACAAAAAGTTGACACAACTAGAGAATGTACAATAGTTTTCACAACACATGCTGCCTCAATTATCAACAAAGTATGGAATTGTGAACAAAATCCTACCAAAGGGAAAACAAATGCTGTGCATATGCATAGGCCTAGTACTGTTTTGTTGAAAATCAGCCTTGCCCACCCATGTTTCTGTAGCCCATGTATGAAAATAGTATCAATATACCATAAAACATCCTAATTAAGCTCTTCATCAGCAATTGGTTTACACATTTATTTTCCTTTATTTTTTTACATTTAGTTTGCTCAATTCACTTTTGATTCATCAGTGTTTTAGTTGGGAGCCGTTTCTATAGGTGACCGACCGTTGCATCTTTTTCACCATTTCCTTGTTTTAAAATTAAAATATACATATAAATTCTTTTGCAATGATGATCAAGGTTTTTCTAAATGTCACCATATAGACAATGCTGTGATGGTTACTAAAATAACACTAGTCCAAAATGTATATCAACACCTCAAAGCATTCTTAAAAAAAAAAAAAAATCCTACCAAGAAACTTAACCACAAATTTCACAAACTAGTGCAATTAGTATTAGTCAACCTTTTACTCGGCATAGTCGAATACAAAATGAAATGATAGGCAACCAAATAGAAACACCACTTGTCTGTGACACCAACCTGTGGACAACTTTGGGAGGATTCATTCTAGGGCTGCTGGGCAATATATAGAAAATTATAGAATTGATAACAGACTAAACAAATCAAATAATGGAGATTTTATTTTTTGTTTGCTTTTTTCCCCAGGGGATGTTTTGCTGTACAAATCACTTTTTTTTTTTTATAAATAATTTACTTAATTAGTATGATTAATCACTTAAGCGTGTATTATACTTAGGCCTACTGTACAATGGTGGCGCACAAAAATAGCAGTCATATCACCCAGCCCTAATATCGGGGGTTCAATCACAAATTTGGCTGTGGTAATAGAGCAATACATCAGATGTATTGAGTTCTGTTTAATGGAATTATTGAATTTGACAACCTGTGTGGTATTCTCTGACCACTCCCATACCCATGACTTGTACTTGGTCGTGTGATAAAAATGGATCCACAGGCGCACAAAGCAACGCCTGATGCATTTCGAAGTTGTAGATCTGCAATTTTAAGTACACGACACTGGCACAACGGTCAGGCCTTTTATTTGACTACATTGGTGGTTCTCAATGTGGGGTCCAGGGACCCACAGGGGGCTAGTCATGGAGTGGTGTTCCAGGGGGTCCCCGGCAAAATGATTGATGGTAATGGAACACTTGGGACCCTTCCGAATTTTATAACTCTGACAGTGTACAAAAATGGAAGGTCCGTGGCAAACCCCAGGTTCGTTGAAATTCAAAGGTTTGAGAACCACCGCTTTACAGTCATGCATAACCAACTACCAACTTGCCTTCTTGCAGCGGTACCAGCCCAAACATCACCATTCTGCAATGGTCAACTCCTCCTTCACACACATACACACACAAATAAATAATTTAACTGCAAAATTAGGATTATAGAAAACACTCTAAATGTATGAAAACTGCAGTTACACAAGTATGCTTGACCTTTTTCCTTATCATGTCACCATGGATACTAGTACTCTCTTTTTTTAAAGGGGGATAATAGAAATCACAAACAAGGCTGGCACAGAATATGCCTCACACAGCGTGATCAAGAGGCGAAAGGGAAAACGCCAGTGCCTCCCGAACATCATACACATATAGAAAATGTAATCCCTCAGTCTTGCTGAATCAAGGGGCAAGACGAGGATACGGCCCTTGGAACAAGTTGTGTCCTGTCTGTCAGCAGTCATTTAAAATGTACATCATCTGGAAGATGCTATTTTTCTGTTAAAAATAAGATTTCTTTAAAAATAAACATTTTAACAAGGATTTATATTTTTTGTTATGTAAGCTTATGATAAAGATTAGAGAACACGACTGTTCAAGCTTGAGAACCGTTTCTGTAAAGTAAAAAAAAAAAAAAAATACAGTGCCGTTTCTAATCACGTACTGCAATTACATTTCTATTGTGATACACTCAACTGCGGAGCATGTGAGCAAGCATAACGTAGTGTGATGCATATTTTTGCGAGTTACATGCCAACTACATAGGATATAATCCTGGTTTACTGTTAATAAGGTGTTTTTCTTTGCATTTAAAAATTCCCATGTTGATACTACACAGAGTTTTATGAATGACTAACAATGCTGTTGTAAAACAACAAAACAGAAAATGACCATTTCATCCCGCCAAAAGCAAACACAAATCAGTTATTTTAAGGCATTTCTGCTTTATGTGACAGAGCGGAAACAAAGCTGGAGGGGGCAAGCGTCAACTCCGTCAAACGACATCCGACAAACATTCACGAGTTCGATATCAGCCCAGAAGTACTGATGGTCATCCCAACAAGCCACCGGGACACATCCTAATCTCAGTTCTCGTTTGTCTCAGCACGCACGTGTCCCCTTGAGTGTTCGTACACCACGTCCCTGAGGCCATCACAGTGTTCTCAGGGGGAAATCGTGATCCTTAATGCGACATATTAGGTCAAGGCCACCACGTTCACTCGTCCAGTGTTGCCCAAGGAGCTCCAGACTCCAAACCAGGCAACAATAGTATAGAGTCTGCTGGTTGAAGCTTTGGAGGGATCTTGGGCTAAAAATAAAAACAGACACTCTGATTGGGAAGAGAAGCTCTTCTTAAAACCAAGGCCAAAGAGGCCTTTTTAATAAAGATCCATAACTGAAGTACTGAACGCATCCTTGTCCGTGAATTTTGTTTTTTCCCCTCGCGGAGGACAACAAGCCTGAGATTATCATTCCACTTTTCAAACCTATAACAGCGCTGGTTCCCTGCTGTCGGGTGGCAGCAGAGAGCCAGACAGCCGGGCCTAGCAGTTGATGGAAGCACAGTCTGTTTTAGCCTTCCCCGCCGAGCTGATGATCCTCATGAGGCAGTGTCCAAACTCCTCCAGGATCAGCCGCTCCGCCTCGGCCTCTGGCTGCTGGTTGGCCTCTGCCTTCTTGGCCTGCTCCAGCAGACACTCACATGTCGCCTCAAGCACCTCCTTTGTCACAAATGTATACGGCAGCCTGCGAGGGAGATACATGATATTCATTATGTGTGTGTTTTAATCATATTAGAGCATCACACCAAAGTACCAAAACTAGCAGATGCGTACGTCCATTTATTTCACACACTCCCTCTCTTTCTCAACTCTCTTCCATCATGTCTTTCATATTTTATAATTCTTACTAAAATACCGGTTATACGCACTTGTTCTTCAAAGCTCGGAAAGCAGCTGTGTCATTTTAGATTTTGCCATTGTGAACAATATATCATTGCTTTTGGGCAACGCCCTACTTGGTCACATGAGGGGCACAAACCAGATAGCATGTGTAAGCAATCTAACATTATGGAAACTTTTATGACAATTATCTAAGATAATTGCGATCTGGCCATGCGTGGCGACTGGGCCTACCGTCCGCCTCCACTTGTGATGACAGGCGTGGTCCTGAGCAACAGGTCAGAGATCTGCGAGGACAGCTTGGTCTTGGCTGCAGTCTGCTGCTGCACACGGACCTCGGCCGCGTCCGCCAGGTGCATCAGCGTCTTCCTCTCCGGACTTTCCTCAAAGTTCTTACAGCCGACACACTTGCAGATCGACGAACACATGATCTTTGCCTTGGGGGTGATGGGTCGTGGGAAAGAGAGGAAAGGGAAAGTCAAGTTTTATCATTCTGTAATCATGAGCTACAAAACCTTGGATCCTGGGATCCCTTGTCGACTATTTGGCTAATGGTCTTTTTTAATTAAAAATGGGAACGATCCAGATTTTGTGGACAAACCCCCGATCCACAGATTACACCAATGTGGGATCCTTGAGGCGTTCCAGATCTATGTAGAAATGGAACCAAACAGACCTAAGGATGTGCAGAGAACGTTGGAGGCAAGCGGCTGAAGTTCTGAAATTGCAAAAATGGTGGATCTACAAGCTCACGCAGAGACGTGAGAGCCCCATAGTTTGTGGTGACATGGATGTCTAAACAAATTATTTCATGGAAGTCAATTGCATTTCTTTCACTAAAAGGGGTTTTGATGTCTAGGTGTGCACTGCCTGACATGGACCAACTTCCTGAGGCTTGGTGTGGATTTAGGGCTCACCTCGTAGCACTCGCAGTAGTTCTTCAGACAGCCTGACCGTTTGCAGTTGCAGCCTTTGCTGTGCCTGCGGTCTGATTCTCCCTGTTTGCCTTTACCGATCTTAGGTTTGAAGGCCTCTGGATTTCGGTCCAGACAGGTCTGTAAAAACAAAAACAAAATAAAATTGACATACATCATACAAATCATGAAGCAATTCGGTCTGTTACAACAAGAAATACTTTTACCTTTATGGCACTACAAATAATTTAAAACTTTACTTCTATATAAAGTGCATATAAATTGCTATTATAAAACATACATTAATTACTTAAGCCCTATTATATACTTAGGCTGTTCAAATGATTGCCGATCTACAAGCTACATAAATAACAGCTCCTGACACAATACTGATATAATACTGGATCATCTATTAAAATTATGATTTGTTGCACCTTTTTCTGCATTTATTAATAAATAAAGTAGTCTGGAGGAGAGAGAGAGAACAGTGCATAGGTCCTAAGGGAGTCGAATAGGGGTTGGGGTCCTCACCTTGATGGCTTTAAGTCGCTCTGTTTCGTGCTCCAAGTTGTTGAAGCAGTTATTGCAGTTACAGTTGCTGCAGAACTCTCCATTTGCAAAGCAGTCACAGTACCTGCAAAGAAAACAGTGGGCATCATATCTTTAAACAATTCCAGTGTCATTAATTACAATGTTAAGCATAGATTGGTATTTCTCATGGTGGAAATACCGATCCAGGGATCTTCAGGGTTATTTGAGAGAGTTCCAAATAGCGTGGTTGGTAAACACTCAAAGTGGGTCCTAGAAATTTCATGTTAGAGAGCAGAGTTTTTCAGCCCAAGGATGCCTTCCTTAGCACTACTATAATATACTGCACAACATTTGTATTGACGATTTATATTTTACATAGTTTTCATAGCATGTTTGACAGCACTTTAAAACAAACCATCGGCTATTTTTGCCTAGAAGGCCCTTTGTGCTACCAAACCATCAGAATAGACTTTTCCACTTCAGTGTATACAGGCTGTAGTTGTTGTTTTCACTTACAATTTGAGGCACTGTGACTTGGTGCAATTGCATGGTTTTCTTGGTCTCGACGTCGTATCTGCCGTTGACAACCTGAATGGAATGAAATGCGTGATGAAACAGGACTAGTTGAAATTGGGATTGAGAGATTCAAATCCAGTTGTGCCTAGAATAAAAGACGTACCCATTGAGTGGTAGCCTGGCTTGAGTCTGGATGCTGGTCGGGGTGGAGAAACCAGAGCTGCTGGCCATGGAAACAAACGGTGACTGCTGGATCTGTGTGAGATGCAAACATGAATATATCATTACAACAAATTTGTTACAGAACAGTTAGGAGTGCTTGTTTTCGTGGAGTTCACCTCTTGTGAGAGGGGATGATAATTTACTTTTATGTCCCTATCAGAACATAACTCAGAGGTCATCTGAAGGTACCTTTACTCAGCAGACACACACACTATACAGTGCACTATACATCTCAAAAATATAAGATAGCAGTTTAAAGCTTGTAGATCTGCAACTTTGACAGAGATCTCTATTCAGTATGGGCACAATAGGGACACAGACACATAGTTCTTGTGCGGCACAAACACTGACTTGCGTGACATATTGTGCTGGCACAACCGCATAGCCCACGTTGCCTCCACCAGGAGCCGGTGCCAGGACAGTGCCCGGGGGGAGGTTGGTGAAGTTGGGCTGGATTTGGGGCAGCGGCGTGGCGGGCATGATCAGACGCTGAGGCGTCTGGGTGGTGGTCACCACTTGGGCTGCTGACGTTAAGGGCTTGGCGACCACCTGAGGATGAGGAGATGATTGAAAGCTTGAAAATTGAAAATGCATCTATTGCAGTGGTTTTTAACCTTTTTGATACCATGGACCACCATTTATTTAGAATTTGATGACATTTTAGCCCCACAGACCCCAAAACTAAAGATTTCTTTTACTTTTGTCCACAATTCCAGGCTGGATTTCAGAGAAAACAAAACACCCAAACTCTAGAGAGCGTAAACATGATAACAAATGGACCCGCAAGGGTCCATTTTGTTTCATTCTTACGCTCTCAAGGAATTACATCTGTTTAAACAACTTTCCATCATTTAGCCTGGGGACCAATCTTATCAGCGACCACTGGTGGTCCCCGGACCACCTGTTGAAAACCCCTGATCTACTGTATGTCAGCCTTTGCCTATTTGCCTATTTTCAACATGCAACCAAAACCATCAAGGCATGCCGAAAGTATCTATTGTTGACATATTCAACTGTATAGCACAAAAAAAGTCTAAAAAAGTTCAATAATACCTTAGAGGAAGTCTCAACATACTGTGAAACAGCAGTGAATCGGTGGTGAACTTTTTAAGAATGTCCAAGGCAGCTCTGTGCAGTAGAAAATGTTTTATTTTAAATCATTTGGGGCAACAGGGAATAAAAAATGACCAACGCGTTTCGGCCAACAAGGGCCTTCGTCAGGGTCACTTATTATTGAACTTTTTTAGACTTTTTTTGTGCTGCATTGTTGATACCCCCTCCAAAGAGCACCTGTTGGCAGTTTTTTATCACTCATAAGAGACCCACGAAGCGCTTCTTCTTTTCTTTTTTTCCTGATTAATATTCAACTGTATATTTAGTTGACTAACACTAGACTTAAACTAAAACACTAGACTTAAACGTCAAAATGACTAAATGCATAACTATAAAGATGCTTTATTCAAAGGACAACACCGCGTCTAACCTGTTTCATGGTCTGTGCCGGGACGATTGGGACAGACATCCGTACTGCGCCGGCATTGACCACCATGGGTTTAGCTGTGGGATAGAAGCATAGCATCACAATAACATTGTGGTACAGAAGCATAGCATCACCATAACATTGACCACTGTGGTGTTTAACTGTGGGACAGAAGCAGAGCATCACCACAAGCTGCAACTTCAACATTAACATTAGCTGACTAAAACTTGAGGCGGATTCCACAAATGCTGTATAGATCAGTAGTTCTCACACAAAGGTATTTGAACAATATTGAATAATTGTGTTACCTATTGTCCAATCCTTTTTGGTGTGTACAAATGAAATGGATGGGGATTTTTAATTCCTTTTCTTTTTTTTTTTTACTGTGTTACCTGGTTGCATAGAGCTGGTGCTGGGACTGCACGTCTGTCCAGTAATGCTGGAGGTGGCTGTGACGAGGCGGACGTAGTGGAAGCGACTGCCTGGAACCTGAATCTGCTGTACATTGGGCTGGGTGTTCAGAGGGATGATGGTCTTGTATTGTCCGCTGGGAGTGGAGGTCACTGTGTGCACCGTTTTTATAGTCTGGTAAGAGTTCAGAAAAAGGAGCAGACATGAAGAATAAAACCCCCGAGTTTTGTGACGCAACGTGAAAGCCGCAATAGCGAGGTCGCGTAATACACCAGGGATCTTCAGCATTCTGTCAAGCCAGCAACCACTTGGCTGAGAGAGATGAACTAGTGACACACTACATAATCACTCGAAGAATAGTGGTTCCAACCTTTTCATAGCAGTCATAGATCAATTCATAGACTTGATTCACAACTCAAAGATTAAAATATCCAGTCAAAATGACATCTGTTGTAACAACTGATGGAAGGTTAATCTCCCTCAATGTTTTTTAAAATTAATAATAGATCTAATAATGCCTTCTGCAAGGGGGCAGCCTAAAACCAAGAAACTGCGTTAGGTGATGCAATACTTCCAACTCCTTTTTAGTCTTTGTCTTAGAACATACTTGTGCTGCAGACTGACTGGAGACCACCTTGGCTGGGGAAGTGGAGGTGGACTGCTGCACCGTCAGGATCTGCTGGCCCAGGGCCACATTGACAGGCAATGTCATAGACTTCTGAGAGGCATTGGGGGTCTGGGAGGAGGCCACCGACACTACAGTCAACTGGAACAAAGAAACATGGCTGAACTCAAAACTCTGTGCGACAACACATACTCTATGTTGACTGGATGAACGTATCATGTAGACAGAGAGGCTGGAACTTCCAGTGCATACAGAACCCAAGTATCTCCTGAGCATTAGGCTTTGAGGCTGGCCAGTGGCCACACATCAGTTCAGGTGATGAACAAGCCTCAATATCCCAGGTGAGTAAATATGGAACTTACTTTGCTGGGACTCTTGAGGGGTGAGATGGCTATCTTTTTGTTAGCCAAACTTTGTAGACTCGTGTTGAGGGGCTCCGAAATGGTAATAGTCCTTGGAGTCATCATTGGGGTGCTCTGGGTTAGGACCCGGCCTAAGATCAGAAATCAAAGATGGGGATACAGCAGTTGACACTAACGGTTAGTGGCAGGTAAAGGAAAAGGTTTGTGGGCAAGCAAGGTTTTCTTTCAGGTTTTCATTAAATATTACAGGCTATTCATGATTAGAACTATGCTATGTTTTCACAATTAACAGTTACAATTATCAAAGTACAACTGCCAAAGGACTGCCACTAGGAAAAGGGACTGCCTAATGGCGGTCACTATGCAGTCCTTTTTTTCGAACAAGCGCAATTTGTACCTATAATTATAAAGTGATTGATACTCTTATAAAACTATAGCTCTGTCTTAATTCACTTTAATGCGCAGAAAATGGGACATAAGTGTGACGGTATATTAACAAACATAAGAAGGAATACACACTGTATTGGAATGACATCCTACATAATTACCTGCAATGACAGGAGAGACAGATGTGGTTGCAGTCAGCCCTTTGCTGTTCACTGTTTTAGTGATGATGAACTTGATTGGTGCCGTAGATGTAACCTGTTTTTTCTGGGCGATCTGTAGAGGATTAAAGAAAAGGTGTATTTATAAGGATGTTTCACTTAAGGTGCATAGTTTAGTTGATGTTTGAGAGTATGATGGCAATGACTTGTTTAGCCCTTTCCTCTTACCTTGTATTTAATCAAATTTAGTTAGTGGGGTTAGTTGCTTAGACTGTAAATTAAGTGAATTAGGTAAACTCAAGTAAACACATTAAGACCTGCAGCTGATTATACAAATGATCTCGGCCAGTTGGAATGTGCACCTCATAAAATTATGTCCAAGCCGTTCTTTTTTAGGATAAAAAAACAATAATTTTAAAAAAGTAGTATTACAACTTTTGCTTTTTCTTTTTTTTTTTCTTTTTCTCAAACTGGATCGCCTCAAACTACATTTTCAGCTTGCAGATTTGCTACTTTTGAGGAATTTATGTGATGCTGTCATATGATTGTGTGTGTAGTATATAAAAAAGGAAGACATGTCTAACCTTGTTTTTTCTTACTTACTTTGATATTTTTATTTTTCATTATGTTTTTTCTATATCTCCTGATTTGTTTATTGATGTATTTTACTGTATCTTGTACTTACATGTGAAGCACCTTGTGTGCTCTAAAAAGGTGCTACATAAATAAAACTTTATTATGATTATTACCTGCACAGCCTTCAGCTGCTGAGCCTGTAGCGTGGGCATTGGGCTTGTCGTGTTTCCCATAACTGGCTTCAGCTCAGACCTTCCTCCGATTGTCACCACCTTAAACTGCGGGCCCTGAGGCTTGGCGTCTCCCGTGGCCTGGCCCAAGCCAGGCTTGCCGCTAGTGTGGGGCAGTTGGAGCACAATGGGTTGCCCAGACTTTCCTATGGCTGTGACCAAAAGTTTTTGCCCGTCCTGCTTGATAACTTGGGTCGTCGTTCCCAGAGACTTTGTCGCCTCCGACGCTTGAGACGACGCCACCTTGTTGAGGATGATCTGGTGGTTCGCGGCGGAGATGGTGAAAGGGGCCGAGAGCTTCTGCAGGCCACTCGTGGTGGTGACACTGGTCCCGGTCAAGCTGTCTGTCGTTTTGGTGGATACCGCCGTCACAGCCGTGGCCACGGCCGGTCTGAGGGTGAGCGGCAGCGAACAGCCGCTAGAGGGGGTGAGAAGGAGCTGGCTCCCGGTGCCGGCGGTGCCGAGCGTGGACGTGGAGTCTGTCGTGGTGGAGGTGGTCTGGGCCAGCGTGGATTGAGTGGTGGGGCTAGCCTCCAAGCGGAGGCTCAAGGTCTCCACGGAAGTGTCTGTGTCCATAGGGACCGGTGCCTCGTCGGCAGGCTCTGAAGCGCCTGTGGTGGCGCCTTGTGGTGGAGGGACCTCGTCCATGGCAATGGACTCCGTGTCCATGATCTCATCGGGAAGAAGACTGTTGAGCTCTGGCGACACCACGTCCATGATGCTTGCAAAACAATCCGACCTCTCGGTTACTGTTGAAACACAGATTTTTTTTGTTCAGAAATACGACCACACAAATCATGGAATAGAAATAAGGATAGTGTTTGTTCGGTAAAAGGAATCTCCATGTCTCTCATCCAGCGGTGTAAATGTATTTTCTGTTTATTAAAGAGCTGGAGAGAGACAGCAGAGACCCCTATGACCAGGACTGAGGTGACGGAAGAAGATGCATGCAGGACCGCACACGCACGGCCATTCAGTTTTTGCACCTTGTAAACAAACCCCACTGATCGACGGCGAGAGTCACAGTCTGAAGCACAAGGAATTACCATGGCCATGGATGCATGTCAATGGTGATGGACCATTGTATCAACCTGCTGTGTTCTGTCTGAAGCAGTTTAAAGAGTTGGATATGACAGTGGCTGGTTTCATGAACTAATTAAATGACAGGGGTGACATTTGTCAGGTAAATGCATGAATTCAACGTTTCCCCTTCATGCAATTAGGTTAATAAGTAGAGTTTTAAGAGGTTATTGCAAACAGTAATCGCTCAGTAGCCTTTCACTAAGTTCCTCCCCAATCCGATCTTGTCCAATAGGAACGTTAGAAGGGGAAAGCTTGACCTGGACAAGCTTTCCCTTCCCCTTTGGATTGGCATTGGACAGTGAATAAACCCCATCCTTTTGAGAAGGGCTCATTAAACTGTTTAAAGCCGTCTTTAAATCTCTGCATTTCTATTTTGCAATCATATATAATGCCTATTTTATACTTTACTGGTAGGCCTGCCACACAAATTACATAACCAACCAATTAATCGTAAATTTGAAATCATGACAGCTAGTCTACCACTATTAAAACATTTCCTTCACAAATAGCATAACTAATATGCATCATATACATACAGTATACATACATGTTTGACACATGCCTATTGCCTACATTACTTTCTTGTAAAAATTATAGTTAAAAGTAGTCTGTTATCTGAACTACCATAGGGTCTGATTATGAGCACAGCAGAGTAGCCTTGCCTTTAAACTCTACATTTTAGATAGCTCACTCACTGTTCTATTTATGGAACCCAAGCATGCAGCAACTTGGAACATTTAGACGAATATCAATAATTTCGTCCAAACAGACTTGATTCCATCTACGTGGTTGTTTCCTGGTGGCCCAGTCTCTTTCAGTCAACGTTGACACTTTCTTCAATAGTATATAAAATAGATTTTTTTAAGCAACACGGGGAACAAAATAATGGATCTACAAGCTGACGCCTTGCTACTTGCTATCGTGTAGATCCATTCTTTTCGAGGAAATTCTAGGCAAGCGCTGTCGCACTACTACGCAAAGCAATCGGGGCTTTAAAAATGAAGCCCTTTGGCCAGGAACGTGCAGAGTGTTAGAGGGGCAGGGGCAAAATCCCTAAAAGGCCAGTTTTAGACATAAATAACGAAAATAGCAGCTATACAACATGCCAGTCTAAAGTCTGAGTGTGTATTTTCGGAGGACAACCCAGCACTCTAAGCTAGTGGAAAATGCGTCTGTTTTACAGACGGGTGAAGTGGCATGGGGCCAAAGCCCCCTTTGATGTGTGTATGTGTGCAAGTCCCTGCCTTTGGCCTCTCAAGCCAGAAGGAACAAACCTAGCGTTAAAAATGGGAGTTTTCCTCATAGGATTTCCTCCAATTTCGTCACTGACTCACTTTATAAAGCCGTACACAATCCAACCGTGTGGTGGTTTGATTAGCCTATCAATAAAGCAACAACGACATAAACCACAGTACATGGTGTGTTGTAAACACGGGCAGAACACAGTTACTATTTTCAGGGCCGGGGTTTGGATTTCGAAAGATCCGCCATTTTTCCATCGTCATCACGGCTAGTCCAGCTCAGTTCAGTAGTACTACAGCACCATGGTGTATAATAACAACATTACACTTTTAAATACATGCACGGGTTTGTGGTTATAAACGGCAGCTGTCGGTGTTTTGGGGCGGACAGTAGCTTAGGAGCTTATACGGAGCTAAAGCTACCGGCTGAACTACATCTCCCAGGTGGCTGTGTGTTTACTAGCTTGACTATACTTTCAGAATGAGCTTCCATCCCAAAGTAGTTCGGCTATATTTGTTTTCACCGACCAAAGGCTACATTCTTTACATGCACGACATTTTAGTGGCACGTTTGACGCAACACAACACATGAGTTCTGACTGAGTGCGAATTGCGCATCACATCAAAGATAAATTCTCCATTCTCACAAGAATCAATTTGTATATCTGTCACAGACTCTGCAGACATAGTATGTCTCAGGAACATTACCAACAAGACTAAGCATTCGATTGATATACTTAGATATATTTTGCCTAGGTTGTAGTGTAGCTACTTATTTTGAGAGAATAGTAATTAAATAGTAAGAGTAGTTTTAATGAATAGTAACAATATGGTAATAACAGTTTTAGAGTCCTTTAACTGTGGGACAAACCTATGCTGTTTATGGTGCAGAGCTGATTATAATAAAGACATTATAAAGGAAACACTTATACCTATACCTCTGTATGACCACACCATAGTTTACGTCATGAATACATTTAGATTACAGGTATAACATAACATGTTATAGGGCCTAATATAGGCCTTCTTGTTTAGTTGACACCAGTCATGATAATGATGATGGAGGTAGTTTATTAGTATGGTCGCATGATAATCCAACATTTCTTCCAATGTTCTTGAAATTGGCAATATTTCACCCTATTTTCCCTCGCAGTTCTGTTATTTTCCGTCGGATGTCTTGCGTTTCGGTCTTTTTAGTTTAATGTTATCGCCAGATCCGCTATTCCCAATATAATTGTTATTTTTAGTATATTTTCTTCGACCCCAGCTAATTGATGGAGCCCATAAGGATCCAAATGGATCCTGATGGGTCTGTAACTCTTAAATTAACATTGCTTCTACAATATAAATTGGGGTCATGTCAACCTGGTGGTGCTGGTGGGAATGGTTGAGGATCACTGCTATAGTATTTTTTTTCTCATGGAGGTCCCTGGCATTTGCATCTCTCCTCAATGGGGGTCCGCGTTGATGAGTACCACTTCAGGGGGGGTTCTTGACATGAAAAAGTTTAGGAACCAACCACCGAATATAGAACGCCAAGCTCTCGATCAGATCAGCAGCAGCAGCAGCAGCAGCAGCAGCGGTGACAGCAAGCCTAGCCAGCAGCAGTTTGTGTACAACTGTCTCTCTGTCTGACGTGTTATTATGAATAGCACTTCAGTTCTAGGATAGACCCTCCCAGAGCCTTCTAGTCTATGACAGAGTTACCAAAATTATTTCATAGGGCCAGTTCAGGTTCTTCTACATAGACCCCCATTGAATGCAATGGAGTCTATGGGTTCGCGCGAATATAATAAACCACTTTGATCAGGAAGTTTTCCGCCCCTCAATATCGCAACTCTGCCTGTACTCTGAGGCTCTGGACCCGCCTTGCCATGTGTCTAAGTGGCTCCCAGGCAAGCATAAGCCAATCATACACATGGTAAGGCGGGACTATGTCAAAACTGAGGTGGGATTCATACTCACGCCTTTCTGACTGTGAAAAGCGGCAGCCACAGCCTGAGCCGAGCTCAGTGAACTTGATGAAAGCTCCGCTAACATTAGCACCGCTAGCCTAACGTTGGGTAGTACAACAACAACACACAACACATTTCAAAAGGCGTCCCGTCCTCGCCACGTCTTACTTACTTTACCCCCGTTCGCCGTGTTTTCGGCTCTCCAAGAACTCAGCACACGCGCCGGCGACGAGGATCGGATGCGATGCGGCGTCCTCGATGCATAAAAAATGTCCCAAAACGAAGGAGAAGACACGATTGTTTCAAAATACCGCGCCGAGCGCCATTTCTGCCTGACATCTCACTCGGCTGGCACGCCCTCCTCGCCGCACGTCACGGTGCCTTCTTCTTCTGTCTTCCTTTTCCCGACCTGCCAGCGGTGCGGTGCTGCCCCTATGGGCCAAACAGTTCCATGTCATTGTCAAGGAGTCGGACCCCAAAATTGATCCACATTTTCCTGCGCAGACGCCTACTTTATTACTCTATGCGTCTATGGTCCACGACCGTTTCAAAACAGATGTTATATGCTTTTTTCAGGGGGCGCCAATGTTGATTGAAATATTGCAGAACTGTAGTTACTACAGTTCTGCAATATTTCAATCAACATCTACTACAGTAGATACTACTTACTGCACTACACTACACTTCTATTCTATTCTATTCTATTCTATTCTATTCTATTCTATTGTAATGAATCTAAACGAATCCACTATGACTTTACCAGCACTATGATTTGCTTTGCTATATTTTGTACATGAAATAAACAAGGACAAAAGTGGCCACACAAGGTAAACAAGTGTATTATTAACGATTCCCGCCCCAGATTTGTTGTAGCCTAGTTGTAGTTAATATGCACTTTTAATATAATTACTTTAACCCTTTAAAGTTCCCACCATTAAAGAAGCAGTGGAAAAATTATTTCTTTGCATTTTTTACTTCCTTTAGGCAATAATAACAAGAATCAATTTTATTTTTAACATCATACCCACCAGTTATTAAAATATAAGCCTCTACCAAACGGTAGAAATGTCACTTGAGGGTAAACGTGTAAAATGAACTAAAGTAATCCAAGAAATACTTTTTGCAATGAATAAATACAAATTCTGCTAATTAATTGTTGTGATTATGATATATTGATTGTTTTTTCATTATAATACTAGAGCGTTGCCCGTTGGCACTGGCCTGGAACGATGCAAGTTGGAAATGGATGCACCACCCAGTTTTTATTATGTTTGTGCCCTTTTATGCCCTTATATGGAGTTTATTTGTTTCAGTATGCCCAAATATGTAGTATATGCAAATTATGCATATGTCAGAACATCATTGTGATGTCAGAACGCGTGAGATCCTTATATGGAGATGTCCAAAGCCTGAACAGGGCCCCTGCCCAGAACCCAAGTAGAGGTTTTTGTATTGTCATAATAGGCCAGCTCCATTTATGCAGAACCAGTGCCCCAGCCCAGCCCAGGCTGGGGCATCGTCCAGAACCCTGGCAGAGGCTTTTGTGCTGGTTCTGGACAACTGGTGTACTGACGGACTTGACTGCAGACACTGCACGTCCTGTGGCGGGTGGAATGCGTGTGTCAAATTGGTAGTCAGTGGAGAGAACAGTTTTCTAGTTATGTAGCTTACAGATGTATGTATATGTGTATATGCACACAGAGACAAGGTGCATTTATATTTGGATGCTGAAATAGTTGTATAAGCATGTTTTATTCATGCCTAAAACATGCTCTACCAAATGGTTGAATTGTCATTTAGAGGTAAAAGGCAGTGATGCCAGAATGATACCAAGATAATATTTTGACTATTTATGATGGAAAACAGAGCAAAATAAAAACATTTGGGCATCCACTGTTGCTAATGGCTATAGATCTTTCTTTCTGTTTACACAGATGGAAACTAAATCATTGTATATATACATTATTGTGCAAGAAACTAAAACTTGCACTACTTGTACCATAAAGTGACAAACAACCCGTTTGGTAGAGCATGTTTTCTGAAAATTATTTAACCATTATAATTATTATTTTAATTGAATCAAGTTACATATTTACATTCAGTAACATCTCTGGAGTGGCAATATGCAGAATAAATCATCTCACCTTTGAATCTGTGGCAAAACAGAGCCTAGATGTCAGGAGTGATTTCTCTCTGTCTAAGTTCCTCATTACCACCTGACTTGTAAAGCATGCTGTGTGAAGCCACAGTGACATCTAGTGGATATTTTTTGCATACTCGCCTCTACCGAATGGTAGAAATGGCTCAATCAGTTGGAATTTAGTTTGAGCATGGTTTCAATGAGAAATAGTGACTTAAAATGTGATCTACCAATTGGTCGAAAAAACCTATAAAGGGTTAATACTGAATCAATCGTTCATCAAAAAATGATAATAGTTGGCATAACAGTTTTGTCCACAAGGGGTACCTGTGGCACTGGTCCGGTTCACAAAGGAACAAGAAGAAGAAGTTGTTGATAGTCAACGGTCAAAATGGCGACTGACGTACGACAGGAGCTGGCTGGGCTGATGAACTCCACTGGATCTCACAAAGATCTAGCCGCAAAGTGCGTATTTCACGTTAATAACAAGAAAACATTAAAATGTGTACGGGTTGGGATAATATGCACACTTGAAGGTATATACTGAGAGAATATCTAAAGGGGATAACGCGCTAGTTAGCTATTAGCATTGCTGTGATGCTCTCTCATCTCCTGGCCATAATGCTGTTCTGGTCTATCATTGTCACGTTAAACTGCACGTTTTTATAAAATGTTTACTTTGCTCAATATTATTATCATGATTATACAAATCGGGACCCTCCAGCAGGTGTGACTGCAATAACACAAATTCTTGTGCTTTCGTTTGAACTGTCTCCAATCTGCTCACTGCGGATAAAATGTTCAGTCAGTCAATCAAAGATGGCGTGCAGAACAATAATAAGTTAAAGGTATAATAATAAATAAAGCCATACAGGCTGAGAGCAATAGGCGGTGTGATAGGCAGCTTGGTGTCTGAATTTATTATAGAATTGGACAGTTTTACTGCATAAATGATATGATAATATGTACACAGCCGTAGATCATTCCCATGTCAACATTGTACCACAGAGCATATAGCCTAAATCTGTATTAATGGATATGTATTGCACTGTTTCAGGTATCGACAGATCTTGGAGAAGGCAATTCAGTTCACAGATGCAGATCAACTGGAATCATTAAAGGCATTTGTTGAAGCAAGTATGTGACGAATCACGCTGCATGCCGCATTGCATTTAATGATTTATTTGGAATGTATCGATTATTGTTTGGCCTGTCAATTATTACATAATAATCTCATTGCAATTATGGTAACCACAATAATCACAATAACATTGTAATTGTGTCAGCCCTAATCTGTAACATTTAATCTGTTTTCTCTTACAGCGGTCAATTTAATAATGCATTAATCTGTGATATTTTATTTGTTCTCTCTTACAGTGGTCAATGAAAATGTCAGTCTTGTGATTTCCAGACAACTGCTCACTGATTTCTGCACTCATCTCCCCACCTTGCCGGACGTTACAGCCAAGGCTGTGTATCACTTTACACTGGAAAAAATTCAGCCCAGGGTGATCTCTTTTGAGGAGCAAGTAAGTAGAGTTGCAGCTATCTCAGCTTCTCCTTGTTATGTATTCTGTGGAGTACTTTGCAGATTATTTCAAAGCACACTCACTCGAACTCGTCTGGAGGGATCCATGTTTTATTCAAGTGTCTGAATACAATGCTTTTTTCATGGAGTGGTGAAACTAGCAGACTCACAACATGTTGAACTGTGCCACTGCCATTAGGATCTGCTATCAAATATTAGTGTATATGTGTGTGTTGCATTGATGCACAGTGGGCATTTATGCGCTGTAAAACGGTTGTTTTTCCCACTACCGCACCACAGATCATATCACTTTTTGTTCTCAAGCTAAAAGTTACTAGACCAGAATTCAGAAGAAAATCAGGAATTAGTATTGCCCCACCCACGTAACAAAAATATAAAATAAAATAGTGTGGTGAAACCAGTTCATTTGTCACTTTAACAATCATACAATAAATGACTTACTGTATATCGCTCTGGGTCAAGACTTAAGAGAATCTGCTAAATGGCTTAATTATAAATTGCAATGTATTTTTCAGGTTGCCTCCATCAGACAGCACTTGGCAACCATTTATGAAAAAGAGGGGGATTGGAGGAATGCTGCTCAGGTTCTAGTCGGCATTCCCCTAGAAACTGGACAAAAGTAAGTTAATAGTTGAGTTAGGTTCTCATATCTGTAAAGGTGTTTGCACACTGTTTTTCCTCCCTGTGACAGTATTTCAGATAGGCAGACAGAAACTCATTAATTCATGCATGCATTCACTTGTTCGTTCATTCATACAGACAGGCAATTTGTTTATTATATGTTAGGCAATAGACCACCTAACCGTTGTCATGTTATTTTCCGTTGGGTGCAAAATTGTTCAGTTATCAGATTTGTTTTTTGCTTCATTCCTTTCTCTCAGGCAATACAATGTAGACTATAAGTTGGACACGTACCTGAAAATTGCTCGTCTCTACTTGGAGGACGACGATCCCGTTCAGGCGGAAGCTTATATCAACAGAGCCTCCTTGCTTCAAAATGAGTCATCTAATGAACAGCTGCAGATACATTATAAGGTAGTATTCAGCCTGCTGTCTTTATATCAGTGCTGCTATGTGTTATTAGGCCTGAGACCCTCATTTGATACCATATTGTGCCTCTGAGGATCCCAGTCTACACCGTAAAATCCCAACCCTGAGAGTGTGCAGATTTTATAAGGTCTTTGAAATAAGCTTAGTGCATAACCGTAGTCCTATGGCATACTTAATGGTCTTATAAATGGCCATAAAAAGTCTTACATTTAACTTGTTGAAACCTGCAGAAACCCTGATTATATATTGAAATGATACGGAGATTTACAACGTAATTGACACATCTGCTATGACATGTAGACTTACATGTTGTGCTTATAGGTTTGCTATGCCAGAGTCCTAGACTTCAGGAGGAAGTTTATTGAAGCTGCACAAAGATACAATGAGCTGTCTTACAAATCCATCGTCCATGAGACCGAGCGCCTAGAAGCCCTGAAGCATGCCTTGAATTGCACCATACTGGCCTCTGCAGGTAAACCACTGAACTGCACCATGTATTGACTCCCTGATTGATGAGTACAGTACAGTCAAAACACCAAAAAAGGTCCTTGTGTATAGACTTCATACAATGTAGGTAGGTCAGTGGTTCTCAACCTGCCAAGAGAGTTGGAACCAAATAAAATTAACCTTGTTAGATCTACAACAGACTAAGACATAATTGTGTAAGACATCTATACAATTATAGAATGTAGAATAATTGCTATTCTGATCAATGCCTTCCTCTGTCTCCCTCTCTGCCCTGCAGGCCAGCAGCGCTCCCGTATGCTGGCCACTCTGTTCAAGGACGAGCGCTGTCAGCAGCTGGCTGCCTATGGAATCTTGGAGAAGATGTATCTGGATCGTATCATCAGGGGCAACCAACTGCAGGAGTTTGCTGCCATGCTCATGCCACATCAAAAGGCCACCATGGCAGATGGTGAGGTCAAGAGCACTGGCAAACAGCAGGGCTTATCAGCTTGAGACCTAAAAGACATTTAGTATCTGTCAGTCAGACCCAAACTTTAATATTAAAATGGGTGTGTGACCTCTTTTAAAAAGGATGCATAGATGCAAGGGAATGTGGAATATAGGGATTTAGTTTAATTTCTCCCTTTTTATCTGCACTCTCTCTCTTCCAGGTTCCAGCATCTTGGACAGAGCGGTCATAGAACACAACCTGCTGTCTGCCAGTAAACTGTACAACAACATCACTTTTGAAGAGCTTGGGGCCTTGTTGGAAATTCCTCCGGCAAAAGTGAGACAATACGCTTTATGCACATGGGACTGCCTTTCTACCAGAGCTTTTTCCCAGGGCGGCATGGTGGGGGGTTATTATTCTGGGTTAGGAATAAGGTTAAGTTTAGGCATATAACCACACCCTACATACAACTAATGCTGCTGCCAAACTGGTCCTAGATTTTAGGACCAGTTTAAAGCAAAGACCATGTTTTACTGTACAGGCATTGCAATACTATACTATTTCTTCTAACATGGTTTGATTTTGTGCTTTGTTCTTAGGCTGAAAAAATCGCCTCCCAGATGATAACAGAGGGCCGCATGAATGGCTTCATTGACCAGATAGATAGTATTGTCCACTTTGAGAGTAAGTGACCTCTACTTATTTTTATCTTTTGCTAGAACATAGAAAACCAATATGGTTGTTTCTTTGGCAACAAACAAACATATTGCTATTGTTTTCCGTAAATGAACACCCTACTTGATCATAATGCAGTGCCACACAGATCTACAGTGTGTGTGTCGTAATTATTTGATTTATTGAAAAAGTAATCCGCAGTGTAACTGTCATAGGCGGCCTTAAGGACATAGCAACCCTTGCAATTGCAAGGGGCCCCGAGCCTCCAGGGGGGCCCCTCGATTCTCCAAGGGCCCCGCGATTTATATATATACGGTCTAATGGCTTGCAGCTAGCCTATTTCTCGGTTACGCACCGTTGTACGGCGTAGTGAAGCAGCTGCACCAGTGTGCATTCACACCTAAGAAACCAAAAGTTTCTTCAAATCGGCCATCTTGAAACCATTTCCAGTCATTCCCTGTCATGAAACCCATGCTACCTACCTACCTAGTTTCATGAGTTTCTTAGGTGTGAACGCACACTCACAGCGGTGAGCAGGCTACTCCCCCCTCCACACACATACACACACACACAGTCAGAGAGGCAGATAGATTCGCTGCGTTTGTCACTTTATGCCGGTGGTTTATGATTATCAAAAGTGGTCCGGGGACAAGGGACCACTATTATTTGGACTTTAGAGAAACTGGTTCTATAAGGCGTATAGAACCCACATGTTTTCAGGTAGGCCTACACATCTAAGTTGCCGGCGGCTTGGCGCAGTGAACAGTCTGTCCGTCTGTCTACCCACCAACACAACACAAGGGACAATGCCTGTTACTTCTCCAGTAACCTTTACATGTTAGATGGCGCGGTGGTCACTGAGTGTGGTTATCCATGACAAGAGATGTCGTACGAGGCGCGACGCGAGGCTCTGCCAAGACAAGCCTGCATAATGGATAAAATGTGCAGCTCAGAGCTCCGTATCTCAGAGGAGGAGGAGGCGTTGCTGCCTGATGTGCAACGTATGGGCCGCGGACCAAAATGGGCCGGCACGGCCGTTGTTTTATAGTTAATAAATCAATCTTTTATTTAATTATTAATATGATGACGTCATGCAAGGGGCCCCCCGATCCTTAAGGCCGCCCCTGGTAACTGTAAAGAAATTATTGGATATCTGCAGTCCTACGTTTGTTTATTGGTTGAATTTTTTTGGTCTTTTTTTCAGCCCGTGAGCCACTTCCCACCTGGGATAAACAGATCCAATCTCTTTGCTTCCAAGTCAACAACCTCCTAGAAAAGATCAGAGCAGCTGCTCCAGAATGGGCCATGGCACAGGCCATGGAAACGCAAATGACACACTGAACGTCAACTAAACACTCCCCTAAACCAAATTACGGTATCTAACCAATTTGGAGTTACAGTATGTATCGTGGAGTTAAACTACACAACCCAAAACTCAATGCCAGAATTCATACGTCATCATTAGTCAACACAGTGGCGTGTTAAAATCTGCAAGCTCGGTGTTGTAGGTCAGCTACTTTCAGCATGTGACACTGAAATATACTCGCCACTTTAATTCTTCTTGAGGACATCAGGCACATACTAGAAGTATTCACTAAAACATTGTTATGATCAAGTCTGTCTTTCTGCTAGTTTTACAGGGAACTGTTTTTACTTTCTCTATGCCAAAAGTGGTTGAACTAAGTGAACTAAGCACAACAGTGCTGGAAGTATATATCTCAATATAATCCAATAGCTGATAATGTTACATTCTGTCCTAATGTGGCTCAACAGACCCGATATCATCTTCCAATGTACAAAGACTTGAATTAAATGTGAATTTGAATTCAGCTTGATTGTCATGATTCTGATACGTCTGAATGAAAGAAAATATTGTTCAGTGGGTTATTTAAAGGTTCATAATCAATTTATATGAAGGCATCACATTAAAACTGGACTCTTAGTTCTGTCATGAGTATTTTCAAACCATGATTAATTATCAGCAAGTTTTTGTTAAATCGATTTTATTCATAGAAAGGATACAATTTGTACTTTTGGATTTTTCCCTTTTCTGTTTTTTCATCTCAATCCATGGCACAGCAACTACAGCTCTCCTTGAAAACCTGGTAATTGTGGCATCTCTGCAGGTAGGTGACTCCGTTGTAGCAGTTGTAGTAGGAGTGCTGATCATCAGCGTTGCTATAGAGGCCATTGGGCCTCCCTCCGCAGAAGCCTGTACGAGGCCAGTCGCAGCATTTACAGCTGTTGCTGTACACCAGTCCAGCAGGGCATGCCTGGAGGTAGGTGATCCCGTTGTAGCAGTTATGGAAGGAGTTGGCGTGTATAGCATTTGGGTAGAGGCCGTTAGGCTTCCCTCTGCAGAAGCTAACATCAGTGGACACGGTGGTGGTGGTGGTGGTGGTGGCGGCGGCGGTGGTGGCAGGGGCAGTGTCAGTGGACGTGGTGGTGGCAGGGGCAGTGGACGCAGTGCTGGTGGTGGCAGTGTCAGTGGATGTGGTGGTGGTAGTGATGGCAGGGGCAGTGTCAGTGGATGTGGTGGTGGTAGTGATGGCAGGGGCAGTGTCAGTGGATGTTCTGGTAGTGATGGCAGGGGCAGTGTCAGTGGACACGGTGGTGGTGGTGGCAGTGATGGCAGGGGCAGTGTCACTGGATGTGGTGGTGGTGATGGCAGGGGCAGTGTCACTGGACGTGGTGGTGGCAGTGATGGCAGGGTCAGTGGACGTGGTGGTGGCAGTCATGGCAGGGGCAGTGTCAGTGGATGTGGTGGTAGTGATGGCAGGGGCAGTGTCAGTGGATGTGGTGGTAGTGATGGCAGGGGCAGTGTCAGTGGATGTGGTGGTAGTGATGGCAGGGGCAGTGTCAGTGGACACGGTGGTGGTGGTGGCAGTGATGGCAGGGGCAGTGATGGCAGGGGCAGTGTCAGTGGATGTGGTGGTGGTAGTGGCAGTGATGGCAGGGGCAGTGTCAGTGGACGTGGTGGTGGTAGTGGCAGTGATGGCAGGGGCAGTGTCAGTGGACGTGGTGGTGGTAGTGGCAGTGATGGCAGGGGCAGTGTCAGTGGACGTGGTGGTGGTAGTGGCAGTGATGGCAGGGGCAGTGTCAGTGGACGTGGTGGCAGTGATGGCAGGGGCAGTGATGGCAGGGGCAGTGTCAGTGGTGATGAGGGCAGCTGGGCTAGTGATGTGGTTAGAGATCTGAGTCCAGGTTACTGTAGGAACGATGCTTGTCGAAGTGGGAATGGAATCTGACGAATAGGGATGGGATGATATGAATGTTACATAAAAAAACAAGTGTGATTAACAATACTATTGCGATTTATTTATTACCCTCAGCATCCCTATTCTGGGGAAAACGTTTGTTCAAAAGTAGCTGATCTACAAGCTCACTGTAGGTGTTCTTTTTTCTTGGAACACTGTCTAACCAAAGCCTAAAAGCAATGACAGGTTCATTGTTACTTTGACTCTTTTGGTACTGTTATTACCTATTTATTACCATGTAAGTATGTTAGGATCCCATTAGGATCCCTGCCAGTGACAATGTGAACGCAGGTTTCGTTTACCTGAATCCAGTTGGGATCTCAGGTAGCTGATGAGTGGGTATCTGCCCTGTCCACACATTCCTCCAGTAAAGTCATCCATGTCGATGGCCCACACAAAAGCTCCTCCAAAACCACTTGCCTTCAAGTAATTCACCTATGGAAAGTGTCATTTATTTAGTGTTAAATTGACCTAGGTCTATAAAGAACTACAAACATCATATTAGAATCTAATAATTAGATTGTTTATCTTTACTGTAATAATAAGTACAGATTAAGAAGTGTGTGTGAGAAGATGAGTTCCACCCTCCGTTATTATCTTTGCCCCACCACACCCACACAAAATATATTTTGGGGTGGGAAAATACTGAGGACATGTTCTGGATGTCTTCAATGGTATAGCTACACTCTAAACAAATCAATTCACAAACTAGGTGGAGCCTAGGAGCCTTACATTAGATCAAACGCTTCTGTATATTACCTTATGTGCAAAGCTTTCAATGTTATCAAATCCCACCCATTCGTTGCCTTTGGTGGCATAAGGCACCATTTGCTCATCAATCCAGTGGACAGAGGCCCCGCGGAGGAAGCTACAAATCTGTTGGAAGGACGACAATGTTATGTACTGTATCTTGTTAGAATGGATCATTTGGAATGATCCATTGGATCATTCTTTTCCCAATTTTACAAAGAATAACACATTTGAACATACATGTTTTTCCATCTGTCTTCACCCAACAGCTAACCCTTCAAATGTCACCCACCTCATAGCTAGCCAGGAATCCTTTCTCTCGTGTATAGGGTCCTTGTGAACCAGGCCCGCTGATCGGAGCGCCGACAGCACCATTTGCAGACAATGTGCGGAACGTGCGTCCGTATGTTGCAAAACCAAGCATGAGTTTTTCAGCAGGAGCTCCTTGATCTCTCCAGTAATTCATGGCAAAGTCCTGGTGGCAAAAATGAAAAATGTACATAGACACACACCAAGGACTTCTTAGCTGAGGGAGAGGTGAAGTTACAGCATAAACACTCAACAGTTTATATACTGCAGCTTTTAACTACACAAAATAGAACAGATCTTAATTAGTATCATTGCAAAAAATGCTGTGTATAGGCTACATTAAGTGTTTTGTCCACATACTGGTAATTACACTGAATGGTTGTGTATGTGAGTTGTGAGATTTCTACTCACCACACTTTTAGTATCTTGTGACCTGAGAGGGCTGTTGTGGCCGGTGGTTTTCTCCCATGCTCCGTTGAAGTCATATGTCATGACATTAATAAAGTCCAGGGACCTGTACATGTCAAGTACAATGTTGCAACTTGTTGAAAATGTGTCAGAAAGAATGATTATAATCTGCTCATAAGTGTTGGTATCTATCCGCCAGGGTGCAGGAGTCTATTCCAGTTACCCAGTTACTACCTGGGAGATGGATTGCTGGGGTGGAGCGCAACTATTTTAGCATTAATCAGTTTTCATTTGCAGTTTGTAATTTGGAGTTAGATGGTTTCTTCCTGACAGCAGAAATATGTAGGTATAATGCCTTTTTTCACTTTGTGATTATACTGTGCTAAACATACAGTAGATTACAATGTCTTCATTATCATTATTGCCTTTTTTGAAGTATTTGAGTATATTGCATTATGAGTACATTTACAATGCATTATGCCCAGGGGATACACCGTAATTGAAAAGGCCTTGAACTCACCTAGCGATCTGGGCGACCTCATATCCATTGTCAATGTTTTCCTTCCCAGCAGCCACTGCAGCTGTGAGCAGCAGCCTGGGTCTGCTGGTTAGATATCCTTCCTCTTCGAAGGCAGAGCGTAACTCCTATATCCAAACACAGTGGGTGAAATATATACTCAACACCTGGAACGAGCACACAGCATGTACCGGTATTTTACTCTAGCAGGCCTGTAGCCAGACCATAGAAAATACTGTGGCTATAACATTTGCCAACCTCAAGAATAAGTACAGAATAAGAAGTGTGTGTGAGAAGATGAGTTCCACCACCCCTTGGTATCTTTGCCCCACCACACCCACATGAAAATATATTTTGGGGGTGGGAAAATATACTGGGTGTCTTCAATGGTAAAGGTATGGCCATGCACTCTAAACAAATCAATTCATCGAAATAGCAGGTCTACGAGCTTTACATTGGTTTGAAAAGACACACACTGCTGTCTATAGGAGTTGCTAGCACCATTCAAATCCTTTGTAAATCCCAATCAGTTTCATTTACCTGACAGAGCAGTGTGAACCTGTGTTTGTCCACTGGGGGGCTCCCTCGTGCCCCTGGATACTCCCAGTCCAGGTCCAGTCCATCAAAGCCATGCTCTCTCAACAGGTTGATGGCTGATATGATGAAGGTCTGTCGGCTGGCAGTGGATGACGCCATTCTGCTGAATCTAAATGACACGACATGTCAAGTGTTTAAGGTTTCATTGATTGACTACAAGCTAGACAAAAATGTGCTACTGTATATCCAACAATAGATGACTAAACACTGCTTTTAACTCACTTCCTAGAGCCAAAGTTCCAGCCGCCAACGGCCAGCAGAGTTTTCAATCCAGGATTGCTGCAGTAGACATGGAAAGATTGTGAATGGCAGAATGTCAGCTTCCTACAAGGCTACAACCGAATTGTTTAATTTACTACCCCTACTAGTATTTTTTCACCAGAGGAAAAAATATTCCCTATGAAGGTTTTCTCTTGGCAATATCGGTAGAGGGCGCAAATCCTGGTTGTTTTTGCGGTGAAAAACAACCACTTATGGCCAAAAAGTGACACCGAGATCGAAAAGTGGTATATGGTATGCCGCTAGTGCCTCAGCGGCATATGCCGGTGGCCCAGCGGCATATGCCGGTGGCTCAGCGGCATATGCCGGTGGCATATGCCGGTGGCCCAGCGGCATATGCCGGTGGCATATGCCGGTGGCCCGGTGGCATATGCCGGTGGCCCAGCGGCATATGCCGGTGGCATATGCCGGTGGCCCGGTGGCATATGCCGGTGGCCCGGTGGCATATGCCGGTGGCCCAGCGGCATATGCCGGTGGCTCAGCGGCATATGCCGGTGGCATATGCCGGTGGCCCAGCGGCATATGCCGGTGGCATATGCCGGTGGCCCGGTGGCATATGCCGGTGGCCCAGCGGCATATGCCGGTGGCCTAGCGGCATATGCCTAACCCTAACCTAACCCTAACCCTAACCTAACCCTAACCCTAACCCTAAAACGAGCGGCATTTGCCGTTGGGAAATGGTATGTACCGGTGGAACACAAGCGGCATACCACTCTAGAACCGGCATATGGCGCTGAGCCACCGGCATATGCCGCTGAGCCACCGGCATATGCCGCTGGGCCACCGGTATATGCCGCTGAGGCACTAGCGGCATACCATATACCACTTTTCGATCTCGGTGCTACTGGACTTATGCCCAAAATGTCCATTTTATCCGTGTGGTGGGGGCTCAGAGTGGTTCCACTACGGAAAGTAGGCTTTCTAATCACACAAGCCGTGTTTGTTTTGGTAAATAGGTAAAACGTTCTTTATATATCCACTCCAGAAGAGAGGCTGGTCTGGTCGAGTAATGGCAGATTGCATTTTATCTTACAGAGCTTCAGGGCAGGGCAGACTCATAGAAGCAGTGGAGCTCTGGACCAGACGAAAGGAGCTCAATTATTTACAGTGTAAAGGTACAAAATATCCACATTTCGAGCTTGTAGATTGCTTGCTTCTTGCTTTTGTGTGACACTGTAGTATGGTTAAGTAGGCCTAAGGTATGCATTTAATAATAGTATAGCAGCAATGATATTAATATCTACCTAGGAAACGACACAACTCACCTATTCTTGAGTCCATTGAAGTCCCTGTATAGGGCAGGGTCGTTCCATTCATAAGTGTCCAGCTGGTTGCGGTCGTTGAGGATGGAGAAGGCGTAGATCAGATGGGTGCACAGGTTGGGGTCAATGTTAGCAGGCAGGAATCTGCCAGCACCCGGTCTGTACTGGGACCAGTTGGTGAAGTAGCACAGCAGTGGTTTGGAGGAAGACACTGTATGAAGGAAGGGAAGTTTGAATTATTGGATGAATCGATGCATGAGTGAATAATGCATGCTATTTTCATAATGAATGGATTATGATAATAGAGTGAAATTGGAAGTGATGCATCACATAATGTGAGCATAACCAAATTGGAACTGGAACACTCAATCCCTCTCCGTCTCTCTCCTCCTACTGTATCCGATTGGATGAAACTTGACAAACCATCCGACCCCTATTACTGAACAAAAACACCCCACAAAAATGTTAACCCTAACTCTTAAAGGGGAACTCCACCCATTTTCAACATTTTAATATGTCATTAATATACCTTAGATATGTTGTGTGGACATGATAAAAAAATCCCCCTATTCTGTGTTTCCAAGAAATGGAGGTCTAAAGAAATTGATGATGTCTTGATGATGTCATAGTGGGTAATCCATTAACATGGTGGAATACATCTTGATCATGTCATCAAGATGTATTTCACCATGTTAATGGATTTCTTTAGACCTCCATTTCTTGGAAACACAGAATGGGGGGACCTTTTATCATGTCCACACAACATCTCTAAGGTATATTAATGACATATTAAAATGTTGAAAATGGGTGGAATTCCCCTTTAAGGCATCTTACAGCGTTTTTATTGATTTAAACTGTATGCATATTAGATGCTGTAGATACATACCCTCTTGAAGACTTAGTAGAATGGTTAGACCTGGAAACAGAACATATATTTACAGTATACTGTATATCTGTATACTGTATATCTGCACCGCATTACCACATTATAGCGTACTGTTAAAGGAACATTAACAATATGATTTCAACAATGTTCAACCTACCAGCCACGATGGTTAGAGCAGCCATGGTTTATTACTGCAGGACTGTCCTATCCTTGTAGTGGCCTGAAATGATGACAAGTGTTTATTATTCATGTATGTTTCATTAAAGCAGTGGTTCTCATTGGAATTCCTTTCTCTCCATCACCCGACAGATACAATTTATAATACAATGCTTTTTCCACTTTTTAGGACGGTTAAATAAAAAGAGCCACAACTTACCTGTTTCTTAGTGAGGGACTGAGGGACTTTTACTGCTTGCGAGATCATCTGGTGGTTTATATAGTGGAGGAGGCTGATATTCCAGAGTAAGACCAGACATGACATCACAGCGTTTGTGTTAGGTGTGTGTGTGTGTGTGTGTGTGCATGCGTGTGTGTGTTTGGTATTAGGTAGTGGATATTGAGGAGTGGCCCCTGCAAAGATACAGCTTTGTAATCTCATGTGTCATTAGGTGTTTGGTTATGTAAACTATGTCTCTGTCATGTACACTGAGCCCCAGCCTTTTGTTGTTCCCCCCCAACACACACACACACACACACACACACACACACACACACACACACACACACACACACGCACGCATGCGCACACACACACACTCACTCACACACACACACACACACACACACACACACACACACACACACACACACACACACACACACACACACACACACACACACACACACACACACACACGACAGGTTTCATGTTGCACTTACAGACAGGAAAATGTGCATATTACCGTAATTTCATATTACTAAACAAGAGGAATTGAGTTGGGAACCTATCCACATCCAAAGACCTGTGAGACTGATACAGTGAAGAAGAAAAAAGAGAGAGAAAAAAAAGTCCATTGTGGGTGAATGGGATTTTCCTCTGTCACACACACTATCACTGAACACGGGTGAAATTCACCGAATCCTGGAGAAAAAACTAGGGGCGTGTGCAAGTAAACAAACCCTATGCGATTGAGCATTATGAAGGTACTGCAAAACCCTCCTCAGACATGAACAACTTTGAAACAACGTTGAAAACTGCAAAAAGTTATGTTATAAATTACCAAATTACTTAAATCACTATTTATTATTAAAAATGAGAAAGAAAATAAGTAAACAAGTAAATACCACATATCAATCAATCAACCTATCTATTTTGAGTGTCCTGCACACTAAAGCCTAGATTTTCATCACTGCTAAACCCCTGCTAAACCCTTAACTTCTTTGCCTTTTTAAACTATCTAAAAAAAACATTTTTTTTTCAATAGTTCAAATGGCCAGTTTATAAGCTCACAATGTGTCAATAGATTGGCATGTTGAACTATTCCAAAAGGTTTTTCAAAAATAGTAAAAAGGGATAAGGGGTTTGGGATAAGGGAGGGCTCCATTTTTGTTACATGATAAACCCCTTATCCCTTTTTTTGTATTTTTAAAAACGTTTGGGAATAGTTCAATGTACATGCCAATCTATTGACACATTGTGAGCATGTAGACTGGCCATTTGAACTATTGAAAAATGTTTTTAATAATAGTTTAAAAAGGCAAAGAAGTTAAGGGATAAGGGGTTTAGCGGTGACGAAAATCTAGGCCTTAGAGTGTAACGAAAATGGAGCCAAAAGTGCCAAAACCTCCTGGGTTTATAAGACACCCTTTCACAAATGCAATTACAGCTTGTTTACAGTGTTCAATACATTACAGACCAACATCATACAGACTACTCTGCCTCCTCCCCCAAGCTTGACAAATAATAATCAGCCACAACAAAAGTCCCTTTGGCAAAACATATATCCATTTCATCAGAGGGTTGTAGTAGTGAAGTAGTAAATCCTAAATGTCCACAATGTTTAACTTTACGACAAAGGCCAGTGACCTGCCTGCTAACTGGGCTTGGACATCATTAAATGTCATGTGCTCAAGTCAATGAAGATACTAAACAGTATAAAATTGTGAGGGCAGTAACAGGTGTTTCCATTCAATCTATTGGTTAAAATAGAGTTTGGAGTTACAATGGGTTTGTATAGGAAGGGAGCTGGGCAGCTAAAACGAATATGCAATATTTAAATACCAAATAAGAAATGTAAGACTGTAAATATATAGTGCATGTAAAATGATTGAAATTGAAACTGAAATGTACTGTTAACTGTAAAATGATTTAAGTAAATCAGATATACTCAACACAACACTGTCTACAGTAAGGTGTTTCAGTTAGCTGTATGATGAGACGATGACTTAAGGTGAGCGTTGTGATTGTGTCTTGTAAGCTCTTGGGACAGTGACAATGTGTGGTTTGGTGTTGTCTGCATGCTCACCCATATGGAAAAAACTATGCGAACTACTGAAAAGTGGCACCTTTCATATAAGAGAGTAAAGTTAATATAAGATCCATAGTATTTGTGAATGTGAAATGTATTTAAAACATAATTTTGTGATTTATAAGAATTATACTGTATTACTGTAGTATTCTTTGTAAAGTGAAACATCTATAATTTTGTAATTTAGAAGAATAATATATGACATGCAAAACAGATATAAGATCCATAGTATTTTTATTGTAAAGTGGCTTGTATGAAAGGTGACAGTTTTAAGAGTTCTCATACAAAGTTTTTTCCATATGGGCAGAGCTGTTGTCACATGGACTGTCTAACAGATGAACATGTCATACCAATTTGCCCCACATGGAGTTTGATGATGAGGTCAGATCAGCATGTGTAATTTTACAAGAGATCAGCTCCATATATGGAGATCTTAACTCATTTTGGTTAGACTGATTCTAAAAATGTGTTTTAACATGTTGATCTGTACATTTTAACATATTGCTAAAATTCAGCCTATAGTACATTGTAATTCCTTATATAGTAATAGTCTGATATCTGTGATTCAACTCATGATCTCATAATGGAACAGTCTAGTTCCATTATGAGATCATGAGAAAGTAAACACAAACACAATCTTATTTCATCTTATTGCATTGCATTCCAGGTAAGTCTGACCGACTTACCTTTATGTTTTATGCAAGTTATTAGTTGAGACAGAGAGCAATGCAAGCCTATGGAAATAAAGTCACATTTGTCTGCAAATATTTCCAGAGAGGCTAAAATCGGAAATATTCAATAAATACCATAAATATTGTTATGGGGAGGTGGGGGAGGGTTTGCCATCTGCCATAACAGTGTTATCCCTTAGCAACCTATGCAGAAGTTGATTCATTTTGTTTTGTTTTATTTATTCTCACAACAACAGTAGGAAAATAGAAAAGTGTGAAGGTGTGAAAAGGAAGACATGAAGTGCTAAACGAATCACCAATATATTAACAACCGATTTTATTCAAACCTTAGTGCATTTAGTGCATTTATCATTTAATTGGGTGTCCTACTCTTGAATTAATAATCATCTTCTTGCCTTGCCGTATGTGTCATGCGCCAGTGGTTCTACCCAGCCCACATGGCGAGTCCTTATCAATAATTTTGCTTGCTTTCATGGTTGTGACACAGCATAAGTTCCTCATTAACACAAATGTCTCTTTATGGAAAATACTCCCGGATATCCTGATTCAAACAGCACCTGGAAGAGATAAAACAATACTTTATTAGATTAGTGTGTGTGTGTGTGTGTGTGTGTGTGTGTGTGTGTGTGTGTGTGTGTGTGTGTGTGTGTGTGTGTGTGCGTGCATATGTGTGTGTGCGTGCATATGTGTGTGTGCGCACGCACATGCATGTGCATGCATGCAAGGTTATTCAGCCACCGTGACATCATGACCAGAATAGCAGATGGTCGAGAGGTTTTGATAAAAATCCAGTTCAGATACTGACCTGCACCCAGATCAGAAAATGCCCTGTTCCTTCCTGAGGTCGATGTCCCTCTTCAGCTGACAAGTGGCACACATTGGACAGCAGCAGTACGCTATCAAATCACCACACATGGAGCCCTGACAACATGAATTATAAGTTACACTTACACATCATACTTTTCATGCTAAGGACCCCCAAATTAATGTATTATGCCTGAATGTCTTTTGAAAATGTTTTGTGTCATTCAGGGCCCCCATAAGAGATTTATGTAAAAAGAATTTTAAAAATCTAAATTATTTTTAAGACATATGGTATACAGGATTGCACTGTGACGAGAATTATTATATCAATAGTTCAACAGTTTTTACTAAAACTAATTCCTTGCTGTGTCACAGTGGCGAGAATTGGCAACAATGATATATTGAGAACATACATTGATGTTGTATCTGGTCCGGTAGACACTGCGTATTGCAAAGCTGTAACCAAAGCAGCAGCACTCGCCCAGGTCACTGGTGATGGAACAGATCGTGCAAGGTAGGCAGCACAGCGCCTTGAAGCCTGAAATACACATTGGAGGGAAGAAAGTATTCAGATTTCCCAAACGTTCCCAGTATGAAAATAATTTAGCTTTTTTCCTTACTTTTGACATATTCCATTAATGTTAAGGAGCGGGAGGAAGATAAGTATTAATTGCAATGCATCTAGAGTTTGTTGATCAATTTTGAATGGCTGAAATGGCTGAAGTGGTTAGAATGAATTAATATACAAAGTAGCTAATTTAAACATTTTCAAATAATTGTAGTGTCACATCACAGTTTAACAGTTAAAAAAAAGTGTGAGAGATTCAGAGAAGCTCACAGGTTCCGCAGTCACTGCAGAAGTCACAAATGCCAGTCTGGAAGTCAGAGGGTGCGTAAGGGCCTGGTTGGTTTGTCACAGCCATGCTGTCTTCTTTCTATGAGAAAATGCATTTAACTTTTTGTCATTTGCACGTATACAAACATACAAAGGGGAAATTGCCAGTACAATTTACAATATAGCCATTTAATGCACCGTAAGTTTCTGCCGATATGGAAGAAAATGTATGTGAATTCTTGAAAGTGGCACCTTTCATACAAGCCACTTTACAAAAATACTATGGATCTTATATTAACGTTATTCTCTTATAGGAAGATTGTATGAACTCTGTTTCAAGAGTTCACATATACATTTTTTATGGGTGGTAATATGGTATCAAAAATCAAATACATAAAAAAATACATAATAAAATACATAAAATACCTAAAAAATGTGATCAAGAATCATAACCAAGAACTTAACATCTAACATAACTGTACAGTGAATGCTATGAGTATAGACATAGGACATAGAGTCCTATGTCTACATAAAATGTATCTAAATAACAAGTTTAGTTTTTGCATGTTTGTGAGGTCAGCAAGGCTAGTGCAAGGATAGGACAAATTGCGTTCATATACCCTGGTAGATTTTTCTGATTTTCTTTTACAAATAATTCAAATTTATAATTATTATTATTATTATTTCAGCTGCATAAATTTGAGAGTGTAGTCAGCGTACACATGGAACCAAGACCTGTAAGCATCCATTTGGAAGCCCCTTAAGGAACTCTCCAGCTTTGTGAAGAATACTGATGTCTTACAACTCTGAAAGAAGCATGTAAATTACACCTGTGAACAAATCAAAAAATGTAGAAATAGCTGAAAAAATAAGTTGTTTTTTGGGGTTTCCAGGTAATAGGAAGTGGATCTTACCAGATGGTTGAAGAGTTGAAGTACTCTGATGCTGTTCTGGAACAGTAGTTCCAAATGAAAGCAGTGGCAGTTCCTTATACTGTAAACCGGATCATACACGTGATAAGGATGTAAAATGTTTTATTGCATATAATAAAACTGCAAAATTTGGACACTATACACTTTATGCTTTTGCAGAGGAGGGACTGCTTGCAAAAGGGCAAGGGCGGACTAAATGACAACTCTTACAAGCGTTCATGACAACGGCAAATGTTCATATATGTTAGTTACCAGGTAGACACAACAGACGTAGGCTACCTGCCTAGATACACAATAGATACACAGTATATCAATATCTAGCTAGACATGTCCAAAGTCCATCCTGGATGTCCATCGTGAGTGACGCCCATTGGGGCCCCACCACATGATGCATGTCCCGCAACTTATTTCTTTATAATTTATGTTCAAACTTGGAAGGCCATTAATTACTCACATTAAATAAGGAAGCTGCTGCCATATCATCTGGTCTGGCACAGAAACTAAAGCCGAGTTTCAGTTCCTGGGGTGTCCATAGGGAAGAACACATGAAACATAAATACACAAAAGTAAACAAACTATGAATTAACAAAGCATAACCAAACAAGAGGGACATTATAGGCATTAGACTTATCTCTGTGAGGTTTGTGAAGCTTGTCAATGGGACCAATCAGAACTTGAACTGTATGGGTGTTGGCTTGTGCGAACACTAGTTTAGGCATGTAGGTTTTTATGGTGCACTGTTTAGTTGTCATTTTTAATTTTGCTGTATGTGTTACAATGGCAATAAAGATCTACTACTACCACTAACCCTACTTCTACTACAGTCTATGTTGCTGTCTGAAATGTCTCTGTCATCAGATAGGTCATCTGCTAAGAGATGCCCTAGATATTTGGTGTCTTTGCAGTCTTTCAGTGACATTCCAGAAAGGTAGAAGTCAGGATGGAAATATCAGTTATTCTCTTCTTAGTGTACTTGACATCAAAACCTTATACCATTTATAAGCATAGGCTAGAGATCACTACATGGGCACAGGACTACCAAGTCATCTGCAAACTTGAGGTGGCTTTGTATGGAATGGAAATAGATTTACCCTCTGGTTTTAATACCAATAGAATCTAGTGACCTCTCGCAGACACCATTTGTTAAAAAAAATACAGGCTGGCAAATGCTTTGGAAGTGTGAAATGTGAATATATCTCTCTATATTGAGGAGAGGACCCTCTCCAGAACTTTAGATGAGTTACTGGGCTATAGTTCACATCCTCAATGTGTCATGGCATGCACTAAAATACTATCTTCTTTACTACTCACAATCAGAATTATGTTCTTCTCATCATTGACATCAAAATCAATACTGCACTGTACTATTAGACCACAATCTGCAAACATGGTTAAAATACATTCACCAATGATACACCCTGTTTACAGGCATTACACCTTATCCTGGGGTCTGAGTGTTCCAGGAAACCCCTGGATGCCATAACATGGTAACACTGTCATTACTTGAAGACCTACAATACAGAGCACAGTACACAGCACAGTACACTACAATACAATACAGTACACTGCCCAGTACATAATTAACATTACATGTATTGTTGCATTATGACACCTGTGACCTTGTGAGCTTGTGCTTGTGGATTTGCTCTTTTCAAATAGCAGATGTAGGCCTACTGAATTGATTGAGTGACCAAATGAGCTGTCCAGTCAAATGTGTTACATCTTTTACATTTTATATTATAAAAAAATGTAATACATTATTTGTGGAGATATTTCATTGACCCTGTGACCCAGTGAATGAGCACAGGTAGGTCCTGACACATAGCTTTCTCACATTTGGAGTCATTGAGTGCTCTATGTTTGTTGCCTTTATGTTCAATTTGTATTCATGGATTGAAGACAACTTTCCCCCTAGCTTCCACTTTACCCCGTATACCGGTATTTGTTTTTTCCTTTTTACCTCCACTTTGTTCTGCTGCTTCTACCAGTTCACATTACACAGTAATGTGACAGTACACATTCACAGTTATCAGCTCTGTTGCAGTTATACTTGAAATGTACCATTTCCTAAACTGCATAATAAAACATTTCATTCTAGCCATAATATATAACTTCCACTGGAGGGCGTAACGGCTCCAGTGGAAGTTATATATTATGCATAATAAAACATTTCATTCATACCTTCACATCACAGGAAGAGATGGAAATATCCTTTTGACTGTGGCGACATCATGTGGCTGCCTTCAGAATCAGCAACATCTTTATTGTCACCACAGTTTTGCAAGTAAAAAAGTGGGTGAAGTTAGTTTGTATGTATCCCATCCGTCCTCGTCATTCTGCCCATCCTACAAATGTGTACTGTGTGTTCCACAAATGGCGTTGCGACGCGTTGTCAGCTTTTATTTTCAAACAGCAGACATAATAGCCAGGCGCTCATAGTAGTCGATATTTTCTTTTTGGCTTGTAGTAGCCGGTTGCTTGTTTCTGTCGCAAAATCTGGCAACGCTTGCTGCGCCGCGCGCCTGCGCCGTGCGTGAGAATAGAGCTACAAGCTCACACGCGGTCCGTGTCCCGTATAGTCCCGACGCGCGGTGAGCTTGTAGATCTGCGCCGGCAGTTGTCGGCGCGCGACCACGTTTTGTTTTTGAAGTTGAACTCAGCTGAACTGAAACTCGTCAGAGCAGCAGAGCGTCATTCGCTGCTCTTTCTTCACTCGTCAGACAAGTTTCAACATCGCACGGCAGCGTCACTTTTAGCCGCTAGCCTCCACGCGGTGTTGTTTCTCTTTTGTTATGTGGTAGCCTTTGTTTTGGATGCCGTTGACCCTCGCGAGTGAATCCACGTTTAATTAAGTAGATACGTAGAAGGCGGTCGAATTTAAATGCCTTCGGCGTCGTCGTCGTCGAATGGAGCCGGTTCTTCTTCTGACGGCGAGCAGCAGAGGAGGAGGAGGAGCCCCTCGCCCGGTCCCAGGCCCAGGAGACGGAGTCGCTCTCGGTCTCGGAGCCGCAGTAGGTCACCACGGGGGGAGCGGCTGCTGTGGCCGGATTACTTCGGCCCCAGGCCCCCTAAGCCCCGCGACAGAGCGCAGGAGAAAGAAGATGGGGAACGTCGACTCCGTGAGGCCAGGAACATCAAGAGGTAATAGTTTCTAATGAGCCTAGCGGACCATGCTCTAGGCCTAGACAGGCTGTTGTTTTTCCTTTGCTTTGCCAATGGGTTCCCAGATGGTCAAGATATGAACTATAACTGATGAATCGACAATAATATATCGACCCCCAATGAATGGAAACAATAGTGTCTTTAGTTAATAGTGTTTTATTTATGTATCTGTGCGTAGTATGTGGCAAAAGTACTTGAAACTAACAATACTAATGTAGAAATACTGTTAAAATGTATTAGAGTAGTTAATATGTATTATAGTAAAAGTAAGTAACTACTAACTACTAAGTAAAAGAACTACTACTTTCAAATGATTGTAGTAAAAAACATTGTAAAAGTATGTTTTCCTCTGCGATGTATTGGAGTAAAAAGACAAAATGTACTAGTTAAATGTATTTTATTTCTAGTTATTAACTTTCCGTTTTTTTAAGCATCTTATTGAACTGTATGTTCTTGTGTGTATTCTTCCCTTGACTCCTTCAAAACCGCTCTCAAAGGGCACCTACAGATGGCTGCAATTCGAAACTGGCCTCTGTAAAACAAAAATGTATATAAAATCCCCCCACCCACCCCGCCTCTCCTCATTGTACATTTCTCTTTTCCCTTTTTACCTCCACTATGATTTTACCTCCATGATTTGCTGCTTCTGATTTTACTGAAGTAGTTGTTATGTATGTACGGCATTTGAATGCCTTAATGAAATGAACAAGTTGGCCACTATTGTAAACAAGTGTATGCTTAACTAGTGTGTCCAATCAGCTTTTTCAGATTTGATGCAGTTGTACTTGAATTGTACTGTAATTCTCCAAGCTGTTATCAGTTTTGTAGCAGTGTGTACTTGACTTGTACTGTAACTCTCATCTCTGTTAATAAAAATTTCATTCATTCATTCCAACTGTTAAATCTAATGAAATTCAATCAATTTCAGGTTCCGCGTAGGAAGCCCCCGTCGGAGCCGCTCACCGCCCAGGCAGACGTCCTACAAACACAGCAGTGGCAGCAACTGGGCCCACAACGAGCCGTATGGCTCGCAGATCCAGACGGACTTCATGGCCAGCCGTCTGAAGGAGAGGGAGAGGATTGGTGAGTCGGGTTGCCTGGAAGTCTGGGGATACTCGCCCAGAGTCAAGGAACCCGACTCCGACGAGTTCTCGCCAGTGGAGGCTGAAAACAGTGGCTCGGACGAAAAGAAGAAGAAGAAAAAGAAGAAATCCAAGAAGAAGAAATCTAAGAAGAAGAAACACAAGAAGCACTCTGAGGACAGCGAATCGGATTCAGATGAGGAGGAGGAAGAGATCAAGAAGAAAAAAAAGAAGAGCAAAAAATCCAAGAAGTCTAAGAAGAAGAAGGCCAAAAAGAGCCGCAAGGCTTCTTCCAGTGACTCAAGCAGTGAGCAGTCCGACGAGGAGGAGGAGGAGGGTGCTAATGGGGTGCTGTGGGTGGAGAGGACCTGCATGGACGAACACCTGGTCGGCCCGGAGCCCCCTCTCACTCACGCGTCCCAGCAAGGGGATAAACCTTTGGACTTTGGTCATGCCCTGCTGCCTGGCGAAGGCGCGGCCATGGCAGAGTACGTCAAAGCAGGCAAGCGGATCCCGAGGAGAGGAGAGATCGGGCTGACCAGTGAGGAGATCGTGAATTATGAGAAGTCCGGCTTTGTCATGAGTGGCAGCAGACACCGTCGCATGGAGGCTGTGCGCCTGAGAAAGGAGAACCAGATCTACAGTGCGGATGAAAGGCGTGCCCTGGCCTCCTTCAACCAGGAGGAGAGGAGTAAGAGGGAGAGCAAGATCCTATCGAGTTTCAGGGAAATGGTGTACAGGAAAACCAAAGGCAAGGAAGAGAAGAAGTGAAGTTTCCTAAACGTCCAAAGAACAAATGTAATGTTTCCCCTGGACACAAACTCGTGACAATGGCAGATCTACATGCTCATAAAGTGTCAGCTTGTATATCTGCTATTTTCAATATTTTGTAGTCTTTTTCTTAAATGTTTTTTTCTATCTAGATTTCTAAACACATTTTTTAACAAAGGGAAAAAAGGGGATGTTCTTTTTTACTCGCGGCCCACAAAAATGGTTTCTGAACCCATACATGACGTGCTGAATCGACTTGTGTTTGTGAAATGATTCTGTATGTACAGTAGATGACACTTTCAGACTGGATGCTGAATGTGTGAGTCCATCATGTCCATGAACATGATGGACTTGAAGAGAGGCCTAACCTCTTGTGTTTGTCACTTAGTGGAATCTGAATTTTGGTTCTTTCTCAATGTGAAATAAACATGCTACAAGTCAGGTTAACATGTCTTGTACCTGCTCTGGTTGCAGCATTCACTAGCCAATTTCACTGGAAGGTTTTGCGACCTCTAAATTGTGTTTTCTACCTCCATCTCTTTCTTACACAGACCACTTGGTTCACTGTGTATAAACCTGTTGGTTCACTGTCTGTGTCTGTATCCTGTTTTTCTGTTTCTATAGTAATTTTAAGCTACTATTTCTTGTATGTATGCAGTACTTTTTGGTAATTAAAGTTGACTATGCAGCTCTTAATCATGTTTTGGTGAACAAAGCATATTTGAAGTGGCTAAAGCCCACACGGGAAAGTAGTAGTAGTAGTAGTATAAAAGTGCATTGATGGATACATAGAGTTGAGAGATGGAAAAGTAGCAAATGCTGTAACCCGCCCCATACTCATCACAATTTAGTGATAATGTTTGACACATGATTTTAGCAAGAATATATTTTAAAGAAACTGTTTAATTTGACTGGACATCTCCTCAGTTTGGAAATATTAAGAGCAGCTCTTATAGAGCTTAGACCTCAAAGGTCATCGATCACACAAAATGACATGATCATCAGTAATACAGACACAGAAGGTGTGACTTCTAATTTTGGAAATAACAATTGAATTGGTCCTGCAAAAAAGCTGATTGGACCACCTCATATACAGTATACCTGTGTATAATGTATATAAATATGCTGCTGTGCTGACCACCTCGTTAGAAAAGGTTCTGTGCAAGGGAAGAGAAGATTTATTCATAACGCATTGTCTTGTAAAAGTAATAACTGGTAGCAGGTGAGCCAGATTCAAATCTATTTTTGAAAATAAATTAGATTGGAGTTAATACTCAAAAGTACAATATTTGTGTTTAAGGTGGTGACCCACACACTCGATGACATTAGCATGATTTCCTGATAATGAAATGAAATCCGGTCTGGTTGGTTCTCATGTTGTATTGTTCAGGGTCATTGCTAGCCTGACTGAAGCTGAAATGATTTTGGCCTAGATCTGATTTGATCTCACTGACATCATCATCCCTGGCCTGTCCCCACCCCATCCAGTGCTGTGTTACGTCACATCATCTAGACAGTGATGCCCACCCAGAAGGGTAGGCCACTGTGGCGATTTAGTACAGGCTTTCCCTTTTCATGTGATGTGGACGAAAATGAAAGCCTGGGAGTCGAGGCTAGCTAGATATTTCTTTATCTATGTTTTAGGTATTATATTCCATGTCAAATCTGTATTTTTGAGTTACATAATATATAATGATGGTCCTTTTAGTCACTCACATTTGTACGCTTAAGGTACAGCGGGAAAAGGCCCAGGATGACTTTCTAGTTCTACAAATGACACTTCTGTCCTATCAGAATCAAAATTAGAAACTGTACCAGCAACCACTACATGGAGAAGACACGATAAGGTGAATTCACACAACCACACAACCACAACTATGGACTATGTGGGTGGGAAATTGTTGAATAAATTGGGAGAAAACGGAACAAAGATGAAATCAGCACTTGGTAGAGTCATAAACGGATTGAGAAATCATGGGCCCCTGGGCGCCACCAGCCAAAGGGCCCCCCTACACCGGAGGATTTTTCTTCCCAATACAGTGCACAGTGTCTGCACACACGCATATCAATGACATATAGGTGTGCGATATTAACCTCCTTTCAGCAGGATTTACTGCTTGAAAATAATAAACACCCAAAATAACTACAGCAAATAAATACAAACACTTGCAGTAATGTATTTTATTGACAAAATGAATAAGCCCCTTGTAAATGACAGTGAAAAGGGCCATGTGTGCCACTGTTATTCACCGTTACCCCTTTATGGGGCCCTGAACTTGAGGCTCTTTGCGATCACACAGACACCAAACCTCAAGGCCCCCCTAGTACAGGGGCCCCAGGGCCTGGGCCCAACGTGTCCGCTGTATAGAACGGGCACGTTTTTAGAGTACAAACTTACATGTGAACAAAGCGAGTGACAGGTGAGCAAGTCCCCCGACACCTCTGTGAGATAATACTCATAACAATACTTAAGATATCTTAATTACAGCACCATTACATCATCAACTAAACCAGCCAATTGGAGTCCTTCGAGGAACGACTGACGTCTGTGAACGTTGTGCTCTCGCAAGTAAAAAGAAAAGATGTCCACATTGTTCATCTGTTTTCTAGTTAAATCATCTTTTTTCTTTTGAATAAAGAGACTATCACGAAGTGTATTCACAACTACAAATACAATTTGCGAGATTAATTCACAACTACAATTTGTCTTCTCATAGTCTGTATAGATCCTAGGCTAGAACAAACATCTTCCCCTTGCTTAACACACTACACACCAGGGGTGTGGCAACTAAACATAGGAAAACTCACTAGTGATCATTGCATCAAAACCATTCATTACTCATAGTTACATATTGACGCCTTTAATCTTGAAGAAAACAGCCTTGTCCTGAATAAAAATTGTGTGGCTACACTGTCACGTAACATTTGTGCAAATGTACTCATATGACACACAATCAAGGTTAAAAACAGATCTCCAGGATAACATAAATCGCCCTGCTGTGCAGATGAATGCTTTGAACGGTTCAACAGAATGGCTACTCTGCTGCCATGTTACAACATGCCTATATACATACTACTTACATTTCTGTCTAGCTACAGTATATACATCTACTGATCTTTAGTTCCTGGGAACCTGCAGATGCAAGTGGAGTCTTCCCAGAGACTTCCCTCATGTGGCTATGTCACTGTGGGAGACCCAGGTCTCCCACAGTCGTCTGCAGGTAGAGGTTCAGGCACAGAGCTACAAGCTATGGCACTTGAATAACACAACCCAGCAGACATTTGTAAATTTATATAGTGCCTTTAAATGCACCGAGTCACACACAAATTGACACACCAATGGCCGAGAACCATGCAAGGGCCAGGCACCAACTGGCTCAAGCCCCGGTTTGAACTGAGAACCACCCGGTTGCCATGTGGCCACTCTCTACTCCCCTGACCACCACCACCGCCCATGTGTTACCGCTGTCCTCTCTTCTACAGTTGTCAGCGTTTGTATCCAGCTCTGTCCATAGCCTCCTGACCGTCCTCACTTTTAGTACGGCGACGTTTATTTGTCGCCCAAGGAGGGCGGTTACAGGGTGCATACTGCTGCATCATGGATAACGTGCCAGTGCTTCCACCCCCCTGAACTGAGACGTGTGTTTTGAGGCAGGACGTACAATGGTGCTCGTGGAACTTCTTCACCACATGGACCCCTGGGCTATTTCCCTCTTGCCGGGGAAAACCGGCCCCGTGCAAGAGCTTGCCTGTTAGCCAGGGGTGCTTGAGGGCTTCGCTTGGAGAGAGACGTGTTGAGGGGTCCCAGTCCAGACACTTCTTTATGAAATCGGTAAAGGTGGGGTCCTCGCAGCCCTTGAGTGCAGCCCTCCACTCCTTACTTCCTGGTGGACCTCTCATCTTACCTAGGCGGGAGAGTGACCCTGTGAGTATGATGCTCCCCGTGGGCGCAGTCTTGGCGACACAGTAGCGTGGATAGCCTTTGGAGTTGATGAAGTTCTTTGCCCGCTTGGCCTGAACCAGAACCTTCTGTGGAGGCTTGCCTAGCAGCTCCATGATACAGGCCAGCTGGTCGGCTTCGTCCTCACCAGGGAACAGCTGGTTACCTGTCAGCAGCTCGGCCAGTATGCAGCCAAAGCTCCACATGTCGATAGGCAGGCCATAGCGCATGCCGAGGATCACCTCTGGGGCACGGTAGAAACGAGACTGGATGTAAGCAGTTCGGTAGACAGTCGCTTCGTAACAGCTAGAGCCAAAGTCAATTACTTTGATTGCGGCATCGAGCTGATTGAATTTGGGTCCAGGCGATTGACTTTGGCTCCCCCGTCCATCCCTCTTGAGCTGGATGTTATCGGGCTTGAGGTCACAATGGATGATCTTATGTCTGCTCAAAGCCTCCAGACACTGCAGGATTGAATGGGCAAACTTCTTGACCACTGGCAGGCTGAAGCCCTGGAACTTTGAGCCCTGCGATTTGATGAACTCATGCAGGTTCATACCTAGTAGTTCAAATGTCATACATATGTGGTTCCGGAACATGAAGGTCTCTAGCATGTGCACCACATTCATGGTACCGTTGAGGTCATCTTTGCCACGCAGGAACTCCAGTATGCGTATCTCCTCCTGCGCCTGCCGGTGGTAGCGCTTGTCGTTGCGAACCATCTTCAGGGCCACATGCTGCCGCAGCTTGTGGTCGTACACCTTGGCCACCTGACTAAAGCTGCCCTTCCCGATTACCTTGAGGAATTCATAGCGGTAGGCCAGCTGGTCATGCAGGACGAGGATGTAGTGAGCATTATCGTCGTCATAGCCGTTGTTGTTGCTGCTGCCGGTGTCTGTGGTTCTTTTCTTGGCATTGGTTCCCAAAAAGTAGATTTCTGGGTAGGAGAAGACCTCTGTCTGCTCCTGAGGGGTCAGCAGGGTGCCGTATAGTCTCAGCGCCTGCTCAGGAGTCAGGGGCAAGCGTGTGGTGTTGCTCTCATTCCCACTGACCTTGGGGACACACAAGTCACCGGAGCCTACGCTGTCCACGCTGTGCTCCCTGGGTAGTCCATACACGGAGGTGGGTTTGCCCGGCACCTGGACAGCCGCCCCGATATTCTGAGTGTTTGCCACTGTAACAGCGTTGATCTTTTGGGCGTACGCATGGTCTTCATATAGATAATTGACCTTTAGTTGACCACCCTGCACCGCTATCTGATCCCTCTCTACGCCCTCTTTATTCACCACTGTTGGTTTAGATATGGAGGCTGGTCCAGATGGACTGCTAGTCACCATCCCAACTTTAGGAGGTACGGATGCGGGCCCAGCAGGACTGTCGCCCCCCAAAATGTTAGTAGACGTGGCCGACAGCCCAGAGGGACTGTTTTCATCATGTTCTTGTAGGATGTCTGTTCTCATGAATGATTCATCAAAAAACATGCTCTTTTGTGTAAATAACTTTGAATTACCTTTGTGCTGAAATGTGCCATTCAAATTGTTAGCAATTGCACTGCCTTTCCTTGGCTTACTCCATGGCGCCATGGTAAGCTTATGTTGCAGTTGCACCTATAGTTCTAAGGCGCCGTTTCAATGAATCAATGATGTGTTATTTCTATTCTATATAACTGAATGGCTGAACAGAATGACCGGGATCAGGGGTGTGCATTGTGCAATGGATTGCTGTGATTCCAAATGAGCTATATATATGCTGTGGATTGATGATGTAACCATGAGCTTTACCTCTATGTGATGAAGTTATACTGTAGCAACATAATGGATGGCAAATGAACCATTGTTTTGTTGTACCAATGTATTGGACTTTAAGCGTCCCACCAGATTATTGACCATGGAGTATTCTCTTTGGCTTACTTACTGGCAGTGTCCATTAGGCAAATTTAAAAGCCTTTAATTTAGGATAACATAGCAGGATGACGTAAAACAAACTATTGGGTTTCTCTAAAACTATTGGGTTACTCTAGGGATACTCTATTCCAATAAAAAAACAGGATTACAAGAGTATGATTGCCCAGGATTACAATAGTGTGATTGGCCTTTGGGCAACCACACTAACTAGACCAAGAAGTGACGTAAAACAACATATTGGGTAACTCCAGGGATGCTCTCGACCGATAATAAACTCCCAGGATTACAATAGTGTGATTGCTTACGGCAACCACACTAATAATCTACAAAGTAACTACGGTACAGTACATACGTACTCATATACTACTAATACTCAAATTTAAACTTTCCATTTAAAATACTTTATTTGTTTTTAAAAAAAAGAAAAGGATGGCAGGGAAAAGGATAGGACTGATAGGGAAAAAAGCTCATTTGATGGTAATGTTGATGATGCTGATGTCCTCATAGGGTTTGTCTGTCTTGGGGTTGACTTTGACATTGGAGATCCTCTGGACCACCTCCATGCCTTTAGCACTCCTTCCAAACACTGTGTGCTTGTTGTCCAGCCAGGGCTGAGGGGAGTACAAGAGAACATGCTCATGAAAAAGATGGAAAGAATACAAATTTCACGAGCTACTTTTCTCACACAGCGCACACCAGTGTTTCCAACTTGGCGCATTTGTCCCTATATTTAGCTTTTTTTCAGACCCCCCTAGTGCCAAAATTAGTGAAAAACTAACTAACTAAAATCTACCGGTAGTGCTTTTTGGCTGGTGAGTTGGGGCGTAATTGATTGACAGGCACCAGAGATAAAAATTTTCACCGTTTTTCCTCATATTACAGTGGTTTTCAATCAGTGGTCCCCAGGCTAAATGATGGACAGTTGGTTAACCAGATGCAACTCTTTGAGAGTGTAAAAAATGAAACCAATTGGACCCTTGCGGGTCCATTTGGTTTCTCAAGAGTTAAAATATTCATCATCTGAATTAGCCCAAGTCTACACAACTAAAGAATGTGGAAGAATTTTCCCTTCCAAGCAAGCATCTAGCGCATTCTAGTGAATTTTGGAAGTGCCACTAGTGCATTTGGGATTTTGGAAGTTGGCAACACTGGCGCACACACGTGCACAATGACTAGGGGTGCACAAATCGATTATAAAACAATATAGGCAATAATAAAATAGTTGTTTAATAATCAAACATGTTGAAACTTGCACTGAGAAAAAAATACCACTAGGAGCAGATTAGCCCATTTAGGCCTGACCTAAGGTTTCTGAAAAACTTGAAATATTTATATATCAGCATCAAAAAAAGTTAATGCTGGAATACTGTACATACTGTACAGAATCCAAATATGGGTTCCCGTCCTTAAAGGGTTCCCTCAACTTACAGTTGGTACAACGGTGATGAAGAACTGTGAGCCGTTGGTTCCAGGGCCTCCGTTGGCCATGCTGAGCGTGTAGGGACGGTCGTGTCTCAGTGTGGAGTGGAATTCGTCCTCAAACTCGCCTCCCCAGATGCTCTCTCCTCCCATGCCGGTGCCTGTGGGGTCCCCTGTCTGGATCATGAAGCCCTGTTCATCAGGAAGACCAGAAGATACACGCAGGTTAAGACAGTGAGTGGTTGGTTCTCAGGCTTTTCAGGCCATGACACCACATAAAAAAGGCACAGGTTAGGTTGTGGCCTCCTGGTGGCGCTATAGGCCAATGTGAAAAAGGTTGCCAGTTCTTATGCCTTTGATGATAATTGGATGATTTGAGGCATTTTTTTCTCCAAAAATGAGTTTAACAAATATCCACCTGTCGGTGGCACTACAACAGGCCAGTGTGAAAAGAATGTGGTTATATTTGTCTGCCTAGTAGGAAAGTGTGTTAAAGATTTCACATAAATTGCACACTGCGTTCATGATTTAATGCTTTTTGTTCTAAACAGGAAAATTCGATAGCCAATTATAGACAGTTTGGATGGAATATGACAAATCAGACAGATACGTCTTGAACACTTGAGCATGCCAGACGGACACACTGGGACACGGACGAATGGACGGACAGAGTGCAGAACATACTCTTCACAATGCCTTCGGTCTGCTGGAGACAATTAATCATATTTGAACTGACAAGAACTGACAAGCCATACAAGCTCCAAACACGTCACTCCGTGTTGTGTTTTAAGCTTGTGGATGTGCTACTTTTAATGCCTTTGCGAGGCAATGCAAGTACTAGGCTGTTAATTTACAACACCCTAGACTGAGTAGAACCACCTTAAGACATCAATGTCAGATTAACTGATAATGAAAAGTATCAAGTGCCATACGGTTGTCTAGATGACACCACAGAGAACACACCTTGATTACTCTGTGGAATATGTGACCGTTGAAGTAACCATTCCTGCTGTGAACACAGAAGTTCTCCACTGTTTTGGGGCATCTGGTGAAACATGAAAAAAAATATGAATAAACATCTTAATATATAAATGACAGATAATAATTACATTACAGTGGTAGGGGATGCACCTTGAAGGGTTCCAGGGGGTCTACAGCACATACCATTCTTATGCATTTATACATTGGCTCTACAAATATTGCAGGTCTACAAGCTCACAAAATTCTTGGATAATTTTGACTAATAATATCTTTGCCTTTTTCATCCCAGGCAAACCTCTTTGCCAAATACGCCTGGGTGTCCTTGACGCTAAAACATCTCAGAAGCAAAGATTAAATTAAGAAGAATAGATTATGCACAGTTGCAGAGGTTGGTACATCAGAGCCATGGGGGATTAACAAGGAGGGACATACTCAACGGGGAAGAGTTTGATGTGGATGTCTCCCATGGTGGTGTGTATGATGGCACTGTCAGACACTCTCTTGGGACCCTCAGCCTGGGTGGCAGCCATCACCTCCTCTTTAGAGGGCTTCTCATTGAAGATGTCTCTGTCCGAGTCTGCACTCTTTGTATCCTCCGGCTCCCTCTTGGTGAACTGGAGGTCAAAACATGGATGTATAAATTAGAGGATATGAATAATATACCACATGTCTCACAAACCATTACCTAATAATGACAAAAACATCATTTGTATTATTATTTTCGTAAATGGTTAAAGTCCAGTTTTAGGTTTGGTTGCACATTGATGTCACCAAAGATAGCCGGTCTACGGTACAAGCTTACAGCTACATTGTCAGCATGTAGACATGCCATCCCAACTCACCATGTAAAAGCGGTTCTTCTTGAATGCGGTGCAGAAGATGGTGGGATCGGGCTCGCCGCTCTGTAAGGCAGGGTTGTCGGACGCCTTCATCTCAATGGTGGGCGCCACTTGGGTGGCCTTTGCGATGCCTTGGAACAGGCAGAGCTTGACCACACGTACGTTTTCCATTTTTCCAAGAACCCGCACGCACCTTACAAGGGAGACAGGGAAATGCTTTAGTCATGTTTGAGGTGCATTACACACACTGACTCTCGTTACACATACTTAAAGCAGCACTATGTTGTAACATTCATCCTCACCTATAGCGATAGAATCGCAGTGACAGTCAACATGCATGAGTAGACTATCAACCTTTTTCTTTTTAAAATGTTTATCCCCATTATTTTATAAACCATTTCGTGCCCCAGCACCCCTAGCAGGAATCAAACCCAGGGTCTTCTAGCTGTGAGGCGACAGCACTATGCCACCATGCCCCCCAGTATGTATCAATCCTTTTCAATTTAAGGAATAACATCAGGCCTTCATGTAATACTGATTTCTAAGTTGTTTGACTACAATTATGGTTCGTAATGCTATTTTTGGTCAGCAACACCATGGCATTTCAAAAATAAGCTTTACCAGGACAACTTGAAACATACCTGTTGGTTTCCACGTTTATGACTTTGATGCCAAGCATAGTCCCGTAGAGGACAAAGTGCCCTGTCTCATCAAAGATGATGTTTGTCAACCGGATGCCATCAACCTTTTCCAGTTCCCTTTCCACAGCCATTCGCCTCCCAAACTCCATGTCAGGCAGCTGCTGCCTCATCTGCTGAAGCTCTGTGAACATCTAACACCACACAGATCAGCTATTAGTGAGAACTGTCAATTCAGGTAACTTACCTAAACAAGTAGTGTTAGGAATCAGCAATGTGCACAGGAGTGGTTGCAACCGAACATAAATCAGGCATTACACACTTTCCAGGATGAACGAAGTTAGAACTTACTGTCAATGATTCGTCAAAGACCCTCATTAGTTTCCCAGTCAGGAAACGGAAGATCCTGACTTTCCGGTCAGACGCGATGGTGGCCATTTTCTTGCCGTCAGGAGAGAACACCAGGCTGGTGGGATAGGTTTTGTTTTTTGCAAATTCATACAAGTCTGTGTCCGTTTTGTACTCCCAGTGAACATGCTTGGGGAACTTGAATTCGTTTTTGAAACCAGTCCAGTATTCCAGCATTCCCGACTTGTCAGCTGAGACGATGACCTTAAACTTGGGATTCAGGCGGATCTGGGACAGTGGCGAAGAGTGCATCTTGTCAATGGTGTGCAGTGGCACGTTGCTTCCCCGTCCATCATAGACGTAGATCTTTCCTGTAGATTTCTCTGAGCAGGCTACAGTGGAGATGGCGTCCCCTGGGTTGTATATCCATTCACACTGGCCTGGTTGGAAGCTGCAAAGTGACAAACATATAATGTGATACTGTAAAATTGTAAAATCTGTAAAGAAAAAGAGAGCACTTATTTTAAACATCTTTATCAAAATCAAATACAGACTTGGCATTAAGGAAATGAATTTGCAGCAGATCATACTGCAGTTCAAGTCCACTGTGATTAATTATGCACACAATCTTTTACATGTCAGAAATCATGTGTGCACACGTACCCCAACTTCAGCATATTGATCATGTCAAAGTTGACAACATCAAACACTTTCATGGCCTGGTCATCACCAACAGAGCAGAATATGGCCCCCTCAGAACTGACAGCAATGCATTCTACCACACCTGCACAAAGTCAAAGCAACACATATTGAGAATCCTAGATTGAGCCAATTGACAAACATTGTGACACTGTCCACTCTGTGTAGCGATGTCTGTCTATGCAAGAAATGTCATTCATACCAAGATGGCTGCGAAAGTGCTTCACAAACTCTATTCCCTCATCTTCTTTCTTCTTCCAAAACTTGATGTGGCCATCCTGACTGGCTGTGATGACAAAGTCTGTCCTAAGAATCAACAGCTTGTTGAGTGTGGAACAATTACATGCTAAGTAGTACACTAGTGTCCTAGAATTATGGAAAGATTAGAATGATTGAAACTTACTTGGAACAAACAATGTATGTGATAACGTCTCTGTGCATGTAGCTTCGCTCATACATGGCAGCTGATGGCAGATTGTCCAAATAGACACGCTCGTATTCCAACACTAAGGGCCGACAACAAAGACGGTTCAATGTCAGACATGCACTCCTAGGTTGCTCAAACAAAGCTCAAATCAACGCACTTTGTTGTGATCAAGAAAAATGGTTTGAAAAGGTGTCCTGCAGGGCTTTATTTATTAAACAGTTCAGAAGTGTAAAGGACCACAACAAGAGCACCGGAGGATGGCTTAAAGCAGAACGCTCCAAGTTGTTGTTTGAGTAAAGATGAACACATCAAAACAGGACTAGTCAATTTGCCTAATTATTTAATATATAATATTGTGTGTTCAGGAAAGTAAAGTAAATGAAAACGTGTTAAATCCTAATATAGCTGTCCTAACTCTCTGTCCTAAGAGTTAGGACAGGGATGGCATACTGAATAATAGCTCTGTTCCATAGCTCTACTGAAGAATGGTGCAGTGGGTTCTGCAGTGGGTTCTCTGCATAAAGTGAATTATGGACATCCAGATTAAGCAAGATCTACAATTTGCTCAAACTGTACCCACCCCATTATTAATGTAATGTTTGCTATTAATGTATGATGCATCATATTAATTAATGTGTCGTTTTTTGAGACATTCAGCACCTGATATCGGGTAGGTAGTACTGCCTCAAGCCAATAAGACAAGTCCAATGAATATCTCCCCCTGGCACTGACTGCTCACGCGTGTAGTGTAGTGAGTGTACCAAACTGAAGATGAAGTTACAGATGCAAAGGAAAACCAGGGCCACAGAATCATTCATAGGTAACCAGCGTTCTATCTATCCCAATCCTCAGGCTGTCTCGCACAGAAAGAAAAGGACCAGGCCGACCTTTTCTCTTCTTGGTGGTTACAGCCTCGCTTGGCATGGGTCCGACCCATTCATCATCTCCATCCTCCTGGTCCGGGCCGGGGGTTCTTGTTCTGTCTCATCATCTGCGTCCAGTTTGCGCTTCTTCAACTCCACATTGCTTCCCTCTGCCGCCATGGTTGTTTTCTGTCTGTTGTGCGCTGGTCGGATCGTCTTTCCGGGGACACCCTACTTCCGGTGGCGCGCATTCGAGACCTCGGCTCGGGCTTGTTTTTTTATTTTTATTTTTTTTATTACAGTTTAGAAATTAGCGTTGATTCAAATGCGAACACTAAACTTAACGATACACCTTCCCAAACGAGTTGCAAGGATCGACTCCAGATCATGCTCCAGATTTGTTAGCGTTATCAGTAGCGGAACGCTCGGTCGGAGGCGGCTGTTGTTACAGGGACGGATTATAAGGCAACACCTGAGCCAAACCAACAATATAATGAAACAGGGGAGTTTTTTTTTTAATCAAACCGATGTTTTATGCCCTATATATTTTCCCCTTAATTGTCCGTTGCCTAAACAAACTATATGCAGTTTGGATATTACAATTATCCACATCCAACTGGTGTGGCTATAATTGATGGCACAGTTACAAACAAACCTTTCTCTAATTATCACTACCCCCCTATTTTTTGCAAGTAAACAATACTTCCAAAACATGGCTGTGTGGAGCTCTGTTGTAAAATCGTGATATCAGTTCAAGAAAGTGTTTTGTTTCAAAGATTTGATTGATAGCCATATCTATCTGACTTTATAGTTATCCAATGTGGAAAACGTGCTTGCTATTGCTCTCTGCTGACTGACTGCACACCGCAACAATGAGTAACATTTACATTCAAGAGCCTCCAACAAATGGCAAGGTGAATAACAAGAAAACATCACTACAACAAGCTTAGCTTAGAGAGTCTGTGAAATACCAGTATGATGGATTGGGATTGGGTATAATTGTATTACATGCTGTGATTAATAAAACATTCTAGAGCTATCAGTTACCATGCAGAGTCGTTTCTCTTGCAGTAGTATAGAAATGGACAGTATATTTGCAGTAGAATGCATTACCAATATTGTTTATTGAACGCAGTGAGCCTTTACTATGAAAGCCAGGTCGAAGTTGTCTGTCTGGGCGAGTCTGTGTGCCCCACACACACTCTTCATATTTGGATATGCCTGAGCTGACCAGAACTCCACAGCTGGGCACTGACCACTCTGTTTGGACACACACACACACACACACACGCACACACACACACACACACACACACACACACTGCTGGGTGACGCCCCCCCCCCACCACCAAAAAAAAGACATTTTTGATGATGATTGATTCTATTTTCTAATACATAAAACAGTTGTACATATAGTTGTATAATTGCATTTATTAATCATTAATCATATAATCATTTTTGCTCTGCTGCTTTCAGGTTCTGCTGAAGACATCAGCAGGCGATATTGACATCGAGCTGTGGTCCAAAGAGGCACCCAAAGCATGCAGGAACTTTGTGCAGCTGTGTATGGAAGGTAATGAACGACCTATTGGCTCCAGGCAGAACTACTGAATTAGTGTGACATCACTACCGATAGAGGGCACTAGCCTCTAGTCTAGTTATCGAAAATACCATATGGTTATCTTAGAGTGCGTCATATAAAAAGTTGTTCCAAAAACGATGAAAATGAGCCTGGATACGAAGGATACAAACTACAAAGCATCAACAGATGGTGAAAAAGTGCTCACTTGTATCTCAGATGGAAAGGCGTAAACAGATAATCACCTTGAAAAAAAAACCCTTAAAGGCAGCAGTTTGAGGGCCTTTATCATAATCTTACATACAGTGAATATTTACCCCATACGACAAAAACTCAAAACTTAAACCCCTGATTATAGATGTGGGCACAGTGCAACTTCACCAGGAAGTGCCAAATGATCATGACATTTCTATGGTGACTTTAACCAAATGCTGTCGCTGAAAGTTATCTAGTTAAGAAAAAGCTCATCAAGTGAGTGCTTTGAAGAAGATTTTTTACTCAAAATCTCTACTGTCACACATTGGTCACAGTGGTAGGGCTTCTCTCATGTATTTTGTGCTGAATGAGGAGAGAGAACATGAATATGTCTTTGTCTCTCTGTTTAACACCCTAATCTTTCTCATGCAGTTTAATTTTGAATTACTAGTAACTAGTTTCTGTAGGCTCTTTGGAATATTAAACACACACCCGGGTGAAACTCACACAAACACTTGCCTGTAGAAAATACCAAGGATGTGGGCCTCCTATGATGTGGCATAGCATCCTGAAGGATCCACCCACCTCAGACCTCACCAACATTATTATTACATGACATAACATAATTTCCAGGGCAAAAATCACCAACGTTTAGTGTTCTAAGTTTAATTAGTTTGATGGTACTAATAGTTTAACAGTCGCTTATATAGCCTTGGCATAAACCTATCTATTTGACTCTCTGAAGACAGCTGTAGTAAGGCCCTTACTCAAGAAACACAATCTGGATCCCTCTGTGCTGGGTAACTATAGACCCATCTCTAATCTGCCCTTCCTGGGCAAGGTTTTAGAAAAATGTGTCTTTCATCAGTTGGATGTGTTTCTACAGATAAATAAGGTGCATAACAAATTCCAATCCGGCTTCAGGCAAGGTCACAGCACAGAAACAGCTCTTGTAAAAGTAATCAATGATCTCAGGGTATCTGCTGACAAGAAAAATATATCTGTACTTTTACTTCTCGATCTTACGGCTGCATTTGACACAATCGATCATTCAATTTTAATTCACCGGCTGGAGCACTGGGTAGGTCTATCGGGGTCAGCCCTGTCTTGGTTCTCCTCCTATCTATCAAACAGAAACTACTATGTAAAGCTAGCTGAGTTTGACTCTGACAAACATGACATCAGTTCTGGTATCCCACAGGGCTCAATACTCGGTCCCCTTTTGTTCTCCCTATACATACTGCCGCTAGGAGAACTTATTACAAATCACAAAGTGAATTACCATTTCTATGCCGATGATACCCAGCTATATCTTTCCGTAGCCCCAAATGATCCCTGTGCCTTAGATCCATTGGTGACCTGTCTGTCTAGCATCAAATGCTGGATGAGTGAGAACTTTCTCAAACTAAACGAGGATAAAACAGAAGTTCTCATAATTGGCTCCAGCGACCAGAAAGAATCAATACTAAGCAGACTTGGCAATCTGATTGTAGAAAGTAATAGCACAGTAAAGAACTTGGGGGTCTTCATTGACTCCGAATTGAATTTTAATTCACACATTAACCATGTCACCAAGACTGCCTTTTTTCACCTTAGAAACATTGCACGAATCAGGGCCTATCTGTCAATGGATGATGCTAAAACCCTGATCCACGCCTTTGTATTTTCCCGGCTTGACTACTGCAATGCACTCTTCTCTGGCCTCCCCAAGAAAACAACTGACAGATTACAACTAGTCCAAAACGCGGCAGCCAGAGTTTTAACTAAAACTAAGATGAGAGAACATATTACTCCTGTCCTAGCCTCACTACATTGGCTACCGGTTGTGTTTAGAATTGATTTTAAAATTCTTTTACTTGTCTATAAAGCGCTTAATGGTCTTGCACCTTCCTACCTACATGACTGCCTGCCTAAGTATGTCCCAGGCCGACCCCTCAGGTCTTCCACTGCAGGCCTGCTTGCGGTGCCTAAAATGGCAACTAAAAAACACGGTGAAGCAGCCTTTTGCTTCTATGGACCGACGGCGTGGAACAAACTCCCATTATACATTCGGCAGGCAGCCTCTGTAGACATTTTTAAAGCACAACTCAAGACGTACTTCTATGCACTTGCTTTTAACTGATTCTCTGTGATTCTATATTTTATGATTTTATATTTTATGCCTTATTTCAGGTCCTCACTGTACTGCTTCTTTGATGTATTTTAATGATCTCTTTAATTTATACCCACTTTTTTTTTTTTTTTTTTTTTTGTCTTCTTCTCTATTGCAATGTAAAGCACTTTGAGCTGCATTTTATGTCATGAAAGGTGCTATACAAATAAAGATTATTATTATTATTATAAACCTATCTATTTTGGCTCCGGACACCGGCGCTGTGTGACTTATCAGGTTTTCATGTCATTTTGTCCAGGTTACTATGATGGCACCATGTTCCACCGCGTGGTGCCAGAGTTTATCGTTCAGGGGGGAGACCCCACTGGGACGGGGACCGGTGGCGAGTCTATCTACGGTCGTCCATTCAAGGTCAGGAAAATCTCCTAGTGCTGTATTTATCATATCCCTGCCAGAGCAGCGGTTCTCCAGCCTGGGTCAGGAAAATCTCCTATTACTGTATTTATCATATCCCTGCCAGAGCAGCGGTTCTCCAGCCTGGGTTCCAGACTGATTCACTGCATTCTGTGTATTTGTTCTGGCACTCACTACTGAGTCTGGCCAGCAGGCAGCAGACTCGCCCTTCACAACATCACCTGTTACATAGCTTATTAATACATCATCAGCCAGCGCCACACTGTCCATTCTTTTCTCACTCGAGATATTTCCAATGTCCATACTGTATGTTACTTTTCAGGGTTCAAATCCAAAAATAACAAAAGTAGCAGCTCAACAAGCTCAAAAGTGTTTTTTTAAGCTTTTAGATCTGCTATGTTTGATGTTTAAGTGATACTGTAGGACATTCATTTATCAAGAATAATATATGCATTAGGCCTTGGATTCCGTGAACCAATGTCATTTTTAGACCTCCATCTACATTCTATGCTGCAAAGTTCATTTAACTGGCATGCATACAAAATGTTTCATTTGCACACATTCAGAGTTACAAGCCTATATGACATTGTTGTCCTCAGATCTCATGTTGACAACCATGATGGATATTGTCCATGTTGGCCATTATCACCCTAGTCATCACACTACAGTGTCACACTAATAATAGCAGATCTGCAACCTCAAAATGCAGCACTATTCGATCTGCTACTGCTACTTTTCCCTTTTTGAATTTGAGTCACGAAAAGTAGCGGTTTTGAACATAAGACACCCCCCCCACCCAACAGAGACGATATGTCATATTCCCAATTATACTGTGGGAGCCTCTTAAATGGAACTTCATTTGCTCCTTTTCAGGATGAATTTCACTCCAGACTGCGTTTCAACCGCAGAGGACTGGTCGCCATGGCGAATTCAGGGCCTCATGACAATGGGAGTCAGTTTTTCTTCACCCTGGGGCGTGCAGATGAGCTCAACAATAAACACACTATATTTGGAAAGGTAAAGAAACTTTAAGGTAAAGAGCCCTGTAAACACAAACATTGAAGACAAAGGTTTGTCCGGAATGAGATGATGTACAGTATGATGAATACATTACACACTGTACATAATTACAATGTGGGTTAAACATTGTTTAAAATTTACATGTGGTTATAAATGTTTTAGAATCTAACAGTAGTTACAATTGCATTGGGATATAATGACCGTATCTCTCTGCTGTTTTGTTGTTGTGTGTGTAGGTCACAGGAGACACGGTTTATAACATGCTCAGATTAGCAGAAGTTGAATGTGACAACGAGGAGAGACCACTGAATCCACACAAGATAAGAACATCTGAGGTACAGTACAGTATGTGAAATGGCAGCACATTTTCCCAACCTGTGGGTTTTGCACGTGTGCCCTCAAATCATTAGCGCAACACCAGATATTATTGGTCAAATAGCAATGTAAAACTGACATACCTCTTCTAGCCAGGATGGTAAAACATTCGGCACTTGGAAACAGGCTTAAAGTTTTATTTAACCTGCTAGCTTGCTCAGGGGGTAAATTTAATAATGATTATCAGGCCAAAATTTGTTTCAGATCCTGTGTCTCGGTGAGACGTGACATTTGACACAATCTAAAGGTCTGAATAGAAAGGCAAGGAGACAAAATACAACCTCCCCAATTGTATAAGTTATATTATATGTTTTATTAACATAGCGGTAGTCTGTCTACCATTGTTCATAACAAAAAAAAAGACTTTTCATATATTTTTCATTGTGATACCATAAATATGAACTTAAAATATACTATTCTAGTTCCTTTGAATCAAGCTGTCATGACATTATCTTGTTTTTCACAGGTATTGCATTCCCCTTTCGACGACATCGTTCCCCGTGATTTGAAGAAAGACAAGAAGGACAAAAACAAAGTGGAGGGGAAAAAATCTCAGTCAAAGGCCACAAAGTGAGTCCTTGGGTCTTATAGGAATAGTGGGATCTACAAGCTCACAACGTGACGAGAGAAGTGACGTATCATGCAGATTGTGGCTACCAAACCTATGTTTTGAGCAGTGTGTTCCTGGCTTCATTGTTTTTCTTTTTATTGAGCATCATTATTATTACTGTACTGAGTTGAAGTGTTTACATGTCGTTTTTAGGAACTTCAGTCTGTTATCATTTGGAGAGGAAGCCGAAGAAGACGAGGAGGTGGTGAATCAAGTCAGTCAGGTAATCCATTTAGAAGAGAGCCATTTTGCTACATGTAGAGTAAAGTGATGGAAGAACAATGATTAATAGAGTATAAATAACTCAGAAAAAAACAGAAAATATATAAAAATAGAAATTACTGCTATGGAGATTCAAAGTCGCTACCTGACAGAGACCGCCTCATTCAACCTAATAGATTGATCTGAAATACTTGCATTTTCTGACTCACTACCTCTTTTCAGCCTCTGTGTAAAGACCTTAATGCATCTAAACAAAAAGATCAATACAAAATACAATGATAAATGCACAGGACTGAATGGGAAGAAAGAATAAATAAAGTTTAATGAAGCAAATCATTATCTGTCGGGTGGAAACTAAACCTCATCATGTCCAAACCTGTTAAGGTCCTTTCAAATTGGTAGCGATTACCGGTAACATGCCTAGTTGTGGACCTTTGAAACCTTTCAAGTTTGCGGATCTGCTACTTCTGACACTCTTGTAGGGCCTTAATTTAAAATATGGAGACAAGAGGTTTTTGCTGGACTGGCAACAAAATGTGTATTTTTCTGCCACCATGTCTCTACACTACAGACCTTGAAAGGAAAAAGCAAGAGCAGCCATGACCTGCTGAAGGACGACCCCCGACTGAGCTCTGTTCCAGCTGTTGATAAGTATGAAAGTCTGATTTACAGTATATGTAGTTTACACACAGACACCTCACACCTATAAATAAAAATCCTTATCACACACTATTGTAATGATAATTTGATGTATGCTTTTCTATCCAAAAGGAAGACCAAAGCCGGAGACACAGCTGAGGTATGTACTCTATTCATTCAAATGCGTTTGATTCATACCAAATTGAAATGAATACAATTTAGTTAAGTATGATGTACACCATTCTTACTTTGTCATATGACAATAGCACCCCCGTGTTCTAGTCTTGGAAATCCAGGAAGGTTTGGCAACACAGTTTGGTTCGGTAATCTCTCAGTGCAATTGGGGTCCAAATTGTTCAGAAGGTACAGCGATACAGCGGTACAAATTACCTAAATGGATGTACAGTATATCAGGTTTTACAAAGCACTTTGTACCGACCTCAACTAAAATGCTGAATGAGGCTCTGAAACAGCATTGACTGCCACAGGTTAGATTAACCATACTATTGTATAATGTTGACTCCCCCAGCCAAGACAAATTTCCCCTACGGACATTAGAGTTTACTTTTACCATGACCATGTACAGGTGAACGAGGACGATGACAGCGACGTGGAGATGGCCGCAGGCGAGGAGGAGTACGACTCTGACCAGAAGGAGAAGATGAGAGAACTGGTCTCAAAGAAGCTGAAGAAAGACAAAGCAGGAGACAGAAAAACAGACGCCAAGGAAAACGAGGAGGAGCGAGGGAAGAAGATGAGCCGCAGGTACAGACACCAGACCCTATTTTTCTGCATGTTTTGTTTGTCACATTATGTGTATATATACCGTAGTTTTGGTAGCGCAGTTTGGACCACCAGTCCATGGGTTCATGGGTTTGTTTCCAGAGTTCAGCAAATAAGTATCATGGCTTTGCATGCAGCAAATCATGCGAGAAGTATTGGGAGCTGATAGTAGGTATGGCCACCTTAGCAGTCCCTGCAACATACGGTAGCGTCAGCATCATGTCCAGGCAGTGTACTTGTACATCAAGCTGCCTCACACTGCAGAGTAGACACAGGAGATAGGCTCCTGACAAGGCTTACTATACTACTTACTGTACTTGGTTATTATGTACTTGTCATGCCTTGCACACATGCCCATGCACACAGACAGACAGACATGCGCAGACGGCTCGCGCGCGCACACACACACGCACACACACACGCACACACACACACACACACACACACACCCCACACACACACCCCCCCACACACACACCCCCCCACACACACACACACACACACACACACACCCACACACACACACACACACACACACACACACACCCCCACACACACACACACACACACACACACACACACACACACCCCCCCCCCCCCCCCCACACACACACACACACACACACACACACACACACACACACACACACACACACACACACACACACACACACACACACACACAGGCCACACATACATACTCGTTGGCCACCAGGGGGCACCTCCTGCCCGCGTGTTGAGACCCAGTGAATTAAATCATCTCTGCAGCTCCAGGGAGATGTTTGGTCTCAATGCCACTGTCTCACCAAACATAGCATCTAAAAGCTCACAAAATTGTTGCAGCATTTAGATTTTTTTGTACTGTGTATCAGGTTTTTGTTGACATTTAGGCCTGTCACAATATTATGATCAATTATTTGAGATGATCACAATTACTTTTTGCTAATAATCATTTCAGTGGTGAAAAATACAACAATTACAAAAATATCCAAAATATACAACAATAAAGGCATAATTCCAGAAATGCTCAAAATGTGCCACAACACACTTTAAGCATCTGTAGGTTTCCATGTCTGTTTTATCAACAACAGAAGCACGATTAAAATAAAAAACATCAACCGCCATTATGTGAGAAATCGTTAGTCGTCTAGTAAGATGTCATAATGGTGACAGATTAGGTGTTACCTAACAGCCCATTCATGATATATTTGGTATAGGTTAGTAGGAATGATGTGACAGGTCTTGCCATGCCCTTTTAAGATATCTGTTTGACACAATCAGATTTATGTCCCTGTCCGTGCAGCCCATTTTCAAGCAGCACATGTTACCTTAGCTCACACTCACCTGGACAGACATCTTTGGGTCTGGCTATAAGGCTACGGCTGCCAAACGCTGCGTGAAAAATGACCCCTGGCACCCGAATCACATTACTCTGCTGCTGTAGTACAACTCAGAGCCAGCAGTGGTAGTCACGGTGGGCACCCTGGAGACCATAGTGACCAGTTTTCCACCAAAGTAACTTTGGTTCTAGAACTGGTTCCTGTTCTACAATTATGGAACCTTTGTGCTTTACATGCAACCGGTGGCCTTTTTCTGGTTACAGCTCTGTTGTATCATTCTGAACCAATTCATTTTCATATATAGAAACTGAACTGGTTCAATAGTAGGCAGGAGAAAATTGGTCAGTTATGGTAATTGAAAAAAAAAAGAGAAAAATGGGAAATGATATCCTGGAGGGCAATGAATTAGCGACACAGAATCTCCTCCAACAGCCCATTGTCAGCAGCAGAAACAGTATAATTAGAATGACCGATCATTATCAATTATTATTTATATTCATAATGTTATTAACTTTATTAATAATCTGTATTGGTGCAAAAAGATAATCGAATAAAGAGCAGTGAATTATTTATATTTCTTATAAATGCATATAATGCATGTATAGCATTTGATGGACGGCAAAAGTGTTACTGGAACGATGCTGCTACTGCTTTTACTTCCATGTTACAATGTCTTCCAATGAATTTAATGGAATTTATTGGAAGACAATTCATTGTCTTCCAATAAATTCCATTAAAATTCATTTATTGTTTTTTTTAATTTTCATAATCATATTGGCTGATATCGGCTATCCGTCTTCTTGATTTTCCACTAATCGCTATCAGAAACATCGGCCAAACCGCTGCTCGGTCAATCTCTAATTATATGTGACACCATAATGAGTCGTCTCAGGTGTTTTCTCACAAGCTATGCCATTTCATCATCCTCATCGATGAACAAATAAAAATGATCTCACTGCTGTCAAAGCGCTGTTTTGGTTCAGGCCAGCCCCGTGGCCATGCTGAGTATATTATGACATTGGCTCATGAGACCTGAGGCCGATTTTACAGATGCCTTCTAAATCAGTGGTTCACAATTGTTTCCGTGCCTTAGGGCCCTCAAAAGGAAATGCATTTTGCTGTACTGTATAAATGCAACATTTACCATCTACATCAGGGGTGGGCAATTATTTTTCCCAATGGGCCACATGAGATACATGAGATATTGTGGAGGCGGGCCAAGACTAAAGGCTGAACTAAAGTCTGCGTAGTATTAATTTAATTTCAAGACGAAAGTAAGAGTGAGACCAAACTTTTTGATACCGGGGACCTCTATTTATTCACTATTTGAGCCACAGAGGACCACCATTCAATTAAATTTTAGACCCACAGACGCCAAAACTAAAGATTTCTTTTGTTTTTGTGCACAATACCAGGCTGGATTTGGGAAACAAAACAGGCAAACATAGATCAAAAATGACCTTTCTTTTACATTATCTGATTGTGTAGATTATAGGTAATTCAAATGATGAATATTTTAACTCTTGAGAGTGTAAACAGTGAAACCAAATGGACCCGCAAGGGTCCATTTGGTTTCATTTTTACATTCTCAAGAGTTACATCTGGTTAACCAACTCTCCATATTTAACTGGAACTCTCCCACTGGTGGTCCCTGGGCCGGTCAGAGTCAGCCAAAGGGCCGCATAATGCCCAGGTATGATCTACAATACATGCATGCATACTGTATGCTGTCTGTATATAGTATACCTACCTACATACATACATGCATAAACTGCCCACATACCCTCCTCTCATTAGTGCTAATAGGATAAAGACTGGGGCCCCCGGTCAGCTGTGTGTCCTGACTGACAGCCAGCCCAATGCAGGCAGACTGTAGTCTATTAAACACAAGCTCAGATTGTTTTGCTATACAAGAACTGTAACCCAACACAGTGGTTTGTCTTGGCAGGGAATCAAAGAGCAGGCGGGTAGGTACAGTGTTAGCCCAGGACAAAGGGGGCATTGTTGGAGGGCGAACAGCCCTCCACCCCGCACCCCTCTGTCTCTCTCTCATCCACCAGCGCTTTGCTCAGGCCGCGCAGACAGACGCTCTGTAATGCTGCTGCTTGCTATCTAGTCACCTGGGAAAGTGGAGAGCGTGTAAAAAAAATGTAAAAAAAAAAAAAAAAAAACACAATATTGTTCTGACAGAAGATATGTATTATATTTTTTTAGTCTGTAAAAAAAAAAGTTTAGTTTTAGTCTAGTTTTAGTATACGTTAATATCCAAAGATTTTAGCCAACTAGATCCATATATTCCCCTGGGATCAGTAAAAAATATCTTGTCTTTGATTCCCAGATTGGTCCAGTGGTTTGTGAGTCTTGCACCAGACAGACAAACGGACGTATTAAACATGTCTAGACCAGTCAGTGCTTCTCAAGGTGGGATCCGTCGCTGAGGGGCTTTGAGGTGACAGTTTAATCAGTCCATTAGGACATACTAGAACTTGGAACGATGCAAGTTAAATGGAGTTCTGTGTCAGGCATTCCCAAATATGGACTATGGAGATGTCAGAACCGACCAGCTCCATATAGATTATGCTAACATAGGGCTGATCAGATCCCGGACCCGGGCATAGGCTTTTGCATTGGTTCTGGACAACCTGGCACTGTCATGTCCGATGGACATGACACCGGGCACTGATCTCCCTGTGGGGGGTTGTGGAACGTATGTGTCGAGTTTGAGCTACATGGATTACAGACATACAGTACACTTGTACTACTACAGAGACTTTTGAAAAAGGCTGCTTGCGAAGTCCATAAAATGTGACGAAGGTTGACACGTACCCCAGTAATTTAACCAGCTAGCCTTATCTAGTACTTATCTAGCGACACATCTTCTCTTATGGACAACCTGCCAACATGTCTTTTCACATGTCCTTAGCTCAAAGGTATATTTCACACTCGGGTTCAATTCATGTTTGGTTTGGCATCATTTCAACATATACTGAGGCTTTTGTGAACACGCCATACAGTGTTTTAAGTGTATGTGTAATGAATTGGACCTGATACGCCCCTTTCCTATACAAACCAATTGTAACTTCAAACTCCATATAACCATTATAGTTAGTCATTATTGTTTGTGAGCGGAGCGAGCCATACATTTTTGATTACTCTTTTCCATTAGTTTTATTGTATTAAAATTCATTTTCCAAAACAATGAGATTAAATTGATTCATTATAGCACCACCTTAACAATATTTTATATAAACAATTTCAACATGAAACTTTTCATTTTAATTCCTTTTTATAATTTCAAAGAACATCTGAAGACACGTCTCCTCTTCTGTGGGACCCCCTGCCACAAACTGTTTTCAGAAAGGGGGTCTGCGGGCAAATTCATATTCCACTGTTCTAGACCTGTTTCTCGACCGACTGTTGGCCCATAATCTCCTTATCGGCGCATCTGCAGTATACAGAGCTGGGGGGATTTCTTGGCGAGTAGAATGTGCTCCATGTTAAAAGTACGTTAATGATCATTAAACTTGTTAAAAGCCACAGAAAGCTCCTCCACTAACGCAAGTGCAATTGAGCCCACGCTGCTGACAACATATGGCACACGGCCTGAAAGAAAACGTTTAAAACAAGGAATAAATAGCCTGCAGTATAAGTCATGTCAGCCTTCAGTTATGCACAGGCCTTGTTGAATACACTCTGACTTCTACGCCGCATGTGGTATAGATAAAACGACAGGCTAAACGCAGAGCCAAGAAACGAACCCACATCTGAATTTAGGATCTGAATCCCGATCTAATTATCAAATCTTTTGGATCTCCACAGTGTTCAGGCTCAGCCCTGCTAATATCCATTGTGCTGTATTGTCCTTTTTATCCATACCAGTGGTTGGCAGACCCTTTTTCTTTCAAGGACGACTTGGGGGTGCTTGGAACTAGGTATCAGGCCACGGACCACCGTATCTCTGGTTCCGTTTGTGTCATGTTTTGATCTTCTCCTGAATCCTTGTATGATCATTGATCAAGTTATACTTTATTTGACCAAACATATGGAGAATAGAGGAGGCATATAGAGTGCAACACTTTGTTTGACCACATTGGGAGGATTTTTTTCTGAGGACTATTTGACAGGCATTCTTTCTGGCCTCCCTATCTTTATTGCCACTGGGGTCATGAAGCTGATTTCTTTTGGCTGTTGCCTTGGATATGTGTCTCTTGTTTTGCAAATTGTAACCTGTCTTGGCAAGCAGAAAGAGATCGCTCAGTCAAAAGGTGTTCCTCTGCAATAAAATATATTGCCTGTCTTCATTTCAAACTCGACAAAGTATTGCTCTGATCAAAGGATTCTGTCGTTGCCACAGCAACTCTGTGGCTCATACAAATTGTCAGCAAATAAAGCTTTAAAAAAATCCACACCGAAATCTGACCTGCACAAAATGAACTAATAAATCCTGCATCCAAAAATGCATGTTTGACCTCATCAGTAAAAGGCCACGTCTCAGCGCACGTGTACTAGTTGTTCAGAGATATGTAATCAGTGGACTTTGCCAGCAGTGTTTAATGTGTGTCTGAGATCAACAGACCGAGTCAAATTCCTTGTATGTGAACATACTTGGCTATTTGACTTATTCTTCCAAACAGTGGCATACATGCCAGCTTTCTATTAGTGCACGTTCCCCCAATGCTTTAGCTTGAGGCTTGAAAGAGTCTCCTCATGGGCCCAGCATTAAGTTCTACTTCATACAATCTATGGTTAAGTTAAAAGTTCACCGACTACCTATTTTCACGGGGAAAAACAAGACAAAAACTAAGCCATGATGACTAAAGCTAAGACTAAATAAAATATACAGTGTTGACAATTCCGTCAACAAATAAAAAACTATGCTAAAATGTGAAAGAGGGATTGGTTTGCAGAAGAGATCCAGTGGGTCTGAAAGACTAGTCATTTTCTGTTTTGTTGTGCTCGGGTGTTGCCCTCTGAAAATAGCACATCAACAAGCTTGAAGATCTGCAATTTGTAGCAAATCAAAGCCTGCCAAAATATATTTTTGACGATCCAAATCAACTGTAGCTTTAGTCTGCTAGACCAGGAGTTCTGAAGTTCTTGCATGGGGACCGCTTTGGCCATGCCACTATTACCTTCTCCTCCCGGAATCTTTGATCAAAATGCATAAAAATTCTACACATTTTCAACCTATATTCACAAATATCCTAAATCTACAAAGCAATCACTGCCACCATTTTTTAATCATTTCATCTCTCCAGAACTTGTACAAAATAGAAAAGTTGCGTAAGTTTCTAGATCAGCTATTTCTGCTATTTTTGAAAAATGTTTGAAATTGTATAGACATTTTTCAACATGGAACCATTTGACAATTATGCAAAAATCATTGTTATCTAATTGTGATTGGGGACCACCAGTGGTCCCGAGGAGGATTCCAGGTGGTCCTCAGACTAAATGATGAAAAGCTGGTTAACCAGGTGTAACTCCTTGAGAGCATAAACATGATGGACCCTTGCAGTTCCATTTGGTTTCATGTTACGCTCTCAAGAGTTAAAATATTCATCATTGGAATTATCCCAAGTCTACACAACTATAGAATGTAGAAGATGGTCATTTTGATCTGTATGTTTGACTGTTTTGTTTTCCAGCCTGGAATTGTGGACAAAAACAAAATAAATCTTTAGTTTTTAGGTCTGTGGGCCTAAAATGTTGTCAAATGGTGGTCCGTGGCTGAAATTCTGAATAAATAGTGGGCCCTGGTATGAAAAAGGTTGATACCCCCTGCTCTATCAAGACACTTTACACTATCAATTGGATTGGTTAAACCCAGACCTTCACTGTCAAGCATTGTATCGCAATCCCAAAATCAACATGAATCATGGACTCCTGTCTTCAGGAAAGGTTCTTCTCAGACAACATCAGTGGTGTGACGGAGGGCTGCCTCAGACAGCCCTTTTTTCATCTGTTCAAACTTCAGTCTAGAACTAGCTGTGACAATCCCAGCGGGAATGAGAGAAGAGCTCAGCCAACAGCCTGTCTGAGCTGCTTGCTTCTTCAGTTTAAACAGAGGCCGGAGCATGATTTATATGCTGTGTCCTATACCCGCTGAAAATAGCAGATCTACAACATACTACTTTGTTTATACTGTATATATATATACTTTTTCATATATATATATATATATATATATATATATATATATATATATATATATATATATATATATATATATACTGTATATATATATACTTTTTCAAATGTGGACGCTACGGTGATGCAGTCATAACTAAAGATAAGAACGAGAGAAAACAGAGAAAGGAAAGGGATTGCATATCATAAATGTTATGTATGTATATCAGGGGGTGCACTCTTTGATCTGCACCTGACTGGTGTGATGTCAATGGTCAGTGATCACATGATCCCACAAAGTTCTTGACCTCCAGTTATAATCTAAACAGAAGGGGAAACTCTTTCGTCAGGTGAACCTGACCCAATGTTCATCGTCAAGAACTAAGCAAGAACTTTGTTTTCTAGTTGCCAAAACCCATCAAAGGTTGCCCAAAAGGTAACCTGATTACCTCCTGTTACCTCCTTGCACTATTCCCAATTTCCCATCGTCCAAATGGCCGCCCTGATTGCTAGTTAGTGTCTGAATCTCCATGGGGCCAGAGTAAGAGAGTTGTAGATCTGCTTTTGTGTATGTTGAATGTTGAATTCTGGAGTATGGGCTCCGTTTTCGTTACCATCTAAACCACTTATCCTAAACCCCGTATCATTTTTTGACTATTTTGAACAACCTTTTGGAATAGTTCAACGTGCCAATCTATTGACACATTGTGAGCTTGTAGACTGGCCATTTAAACTATTGAAAAAATATTTCTTTTAATAGTTTAAAAAGGCAACAAAGTTAAGGGATAAGAGGTTTAGCGGTGATGAAAATGGAGCCCTAGATCTATTATTTCTACATTATTACATGGCTTGAGTGAATGTTCCAATCAGAAGCCAGAGTTCTGGTCACGTGAGCGGTCTCATGTCACAACAACGAACCGCTCCGCTCAACCACAGACCTTGCACGGATGAACGCAGCCTACACAACTGCAGATGAATAAAAGCAGCCTTGTTATGTTCTATTTCTGTCAGTTATTAGTTATTTATTAATGTATTAAGCCATGTAATAAGCGGGATAACCCTTATTCCTTACAGTATTTCTACTTTTAGTTCAGTCAAAACGGAGTACGTTTTCCACCACCAGTTTCGGGGGGGTAGCACAGATGGAAGGAAACAAAGGGGGACGTTGTTGTGATGTGGAGTTGCTTCTGTTTCTTGTTTCTGGGCCAGGAGCCCAACCCATGCAGCTTACCTGTGTTTCTGGGCCGGCGGCCCAATCTGTGTAGCTTACCTGTGTTTCTGGGCCGGGGTCCCAACCCCGTGCAGCTTATCCGTGTTTCTGGCGAAGGGACCAGCATGTCGTCCCTACCTGTGCTTTCTAGCTCCCTCAGAGAACGCTTCCAAAACCAAGCTGCCACAGCTGCACACAAAAACAATACGATTCATTCCTGACACGACAGCTGTGCAACTGACTGGCAGCACGTCTCGATCCTGTAAAGAGGAGCAGAATAATAGCAGTTCAAATACGATTTGACAGTACAACGTTTGGGGCTGAAATAAAGGCTTAGAAAATAAGGCAAAAAAAATAAGCTTAAAAAAGAAAGCTGACAACAACAAAATAACTTCTGCCATACTTCACTCAGAGCTCTTCAGCTGTACATGAGATGATCTTATGGCAGTTTATCAAAATATACCTCACCTCATCCTGGAAGCGGAGACCGCTCTCTGCTGTCCATCTTGAGGTTTTGGCCCGCGTGCCTTCTGCCGAATCAGTGGTTTCAGTGCTGGTGCCACTTGAGAAAAAGAGGGCCAAGCATTTTTTACATTTCCCCACACAAGGTCATGGGGATATTATGTTTATTTGACCAAAAAAATAGTGATCCATTGCATCAAGGCCCCTATGGTCTGTTATTGTTATAGGAATGTGGCTGATTCGCAAGGATAACTTTGCAAATTTGAGGCAAATTTGTCCCATAAAGACCATGAAGCGCAATACTAAGAGACTGTACAGTTGAATTAAAATGGAATTATGTTGATGTTACTGTGCAGTTTCGTGGTCGACTGCCCATTATCATCACAGTGTGCTTAGTGCCCATTTCATGACTGTGCAGAACAGAACTAATGTGTGTGAAATATGGACTACAGTGTGTTAGAACATGTATATAGTGATGAAGAAGAGTATTCCATAGGGCAGCTTGATACGCTAGTACAGGGGTCTTCAACCAGTGGTCCGGGGACCACCAGTGGTCCCTGAGAGGATTCCAGGTGGTCCCCACCCAGGCTAAATGATGGAAAGTTGGTTAACCAGATGTAACTCTTTGAGAGCGTAAACATGAAACCAAATGGACCCTTGTGGATCCATTTGGTAATCTAAAAATAAACTAAAGCAATCCTTAGTTTTGGGTCTGAGGGCTAAATGGTGGTCCGTGGATCAATTGCTGAATAAATTGTAGACCCTGGTAGTATCAAAACGGTTGAAAACCCTGGAACTAGTATGTTGCCCTAATTCAACCCCTGATAGGGCAGTATGGCATGAGGGCATACAGCAGTACACTCTTAGCCCTTCAGGATTATATGGTGATGAACTTCAGAATGGTGAATTCTGTTCTGTCTTCATTATAGTGACGAACTTCGTAAAGAGTCGCGCCAGCTGAAGAAGGACTTGCAGGCCATTAAGCAACGGAAAGAAGAGAGTCTGAAACCAGCAGCCACCGACGACAAGGGCGGTATGTTAACAACTGTGTCAACAGTTAATAGCAGTAACATCTACGTTAATAGCATTAACATTACTCACAGATATGGACTGGCTGTTGGTTGTTTAGCTAATCTCCGATTTTCTTTTGAGAATGTTTTGCCTATATGTTCCTTTTTTGAGTGGTGCAAGCACCACTCAAAAGTGTGTGTGTGTGTGTGTGTGTGTGTGGGGCTGTGCACCAGTGACACTTGGTGTCACTGGTGCACACACACACACACACACACACACACACACACACACACACACACACACACACACACACACACACACACACACACACACACACACACACACACACACACACACACACACACAACTGCATTTAACATGTAATGTGGTGGCTGATTCCAGGCCATTCTTTGAGGGGGAAAAAATAGTACATCTCGCCAAAGAAAAGTAGATGGCAGTCAGCTTTCAGAGATAAACAAAACTACCGTATTATTTTGGACCTGCCAAAACAATCAATTTTTGTTGAGCATGCCTGCATGCATGCGTGCGTGTGTGTGTTTGGGTTATGGTTAGTGTTCACTCCTGTGAATGTATTATTTTGGTTAAAGATATTATCGATGTGATGTTTAATTTGTACCTCGCTGAGCTTTCCAGTCTCTGTACAGAGTTGTCAAGACACATTCCCTGCTAATGAACACATGAGGCAGAGGATACACTACCGACTATATATAGTGGGCAAAAAATTGCTGAGTGGGCAGCACGCCATAGCTGAACGTCAACCACTTGTGTGTTTGCTAGTTAGCAGTTCTCGGTCAAAATGACTCTGCAAAATCTCTACCAAACCCAAAACCCAACCCGACCCCCCCAACTCACACACAACCCCCCCTGCCTCCACCACCACCACCACCATGTGGGCTAACCCCACTCCCTGAATCCTAACACACTGAAATTCTCATAACGCAGCAAGTCTCCGTTTCTTTTTTTTATGTACAACATGATGTTGAAACACATTTCTTGCTATTATGGAAGAAACCGCTCAGTTTACTAGAGGTTTAGCCCACGTGTGGCTGTGCTGTAGATGTCTGGGTTTGCGTGTAGTACATCTATTGTGCAACAACCAAATAGAATGCTCCATCCATGGGGTCTGTGTGTCGGTGGGATGCCAACCCCTATCTGTGTGGCCACCGCACCACCGCTGGCTGGAAGTTTACTGTCAACGCCACAATGCAGAAACACTGACTGTTACTGCTGTTCAGAATCTACTTTGTCGATTACAAAAGTATTGGCAGGGCCATAACAAACAGGGCATCAAAATAGAGTAAGTAGAGTAAAAGTGCGTCTCATTTCTAAATGTATACACATCTTTAAAAAATCAGATCAACAATGTGTCACTGTGCGATATACCGTCCGTTTGTAAATTGGCTATTTTCAAACAGACTAAATTTGTATAGAGCTCAAGGGCTTAATCTGTGTTTAGTAATACACTATGTACCTACTTACTAAAAAAATTCAAACATTCAACGTGGATTAAGGCAGGGGTTTTCAACAGGTGGTAGAGGGTTATAGGTGGTCCCCAGGCTAAATTATGGAAAGTGAGTTATCCAGGTGTAACTCTTTGAGGGCTCTCAAGAATTAAAATATTCATCACACAACTAGAGAATGTAGAAGATTAAAGATCATTTTCATCTGGATGTTTGACTGTTTTGTTTTCTCCTGAATCCAGCCTGCATGATATTGTGCATGGTAAAACCCCTGGAGTGAGGGTATAGGTTTTGCCTTTTGAAAGGCAACGTGCTAAGTGACAGTGCTGAACATTTGGAACCACCTCCGGTAAAGCACAAATACCTCCAAAGTGTACTTAAGTACAGCACTTGAGTAAATGCACTTAGTCGCTTTACACCGCTGTTTACTGTTGACTCTGTGCTCCTCTCATCTCTCAGACTCTGGTTTGACGGCTGAAGGAGATATCCCTGTGATTTAAAAGGGACTCCAGTACATTTATGGCTTGAGATTGGTGTGGGCTTTAAGATGACCTGATAAGAAACACAGCACACTTTGAAATGCCTTCATCCGCATGCTGGTTTATTACCGCAGTGCAGGGGTCTGTCCACGTGTAGCAGGCCACAGAGTCAAAGGACCGCTTATTAGAGATGAAGCAGGGACCCCCTGCAGCACTTTTACGCATATTTCACGGATTAGCTTTCATAGACTTGTTTGACAGCATCATCAGTGTTTGTTTAGTGTCTGTGTCTGTTTGTTTACACACAACCTAATGGGAGTGTTTCCTTCATGGCAAAGCAAGTGTCTGTCTGCAGGGAAACAGCTGCAGCGTCAAAGTAGAGGCAATGTAGAGGGGAAAGAGGCAAACAATATAACTATATATATTTTATTTTTGGCTAAAAGGTTGCCTATAAAACCTTAAATGACGGCATATTAATGACATATTCCTCAACATGGTCCTCAACGTTAAAATGGGTAGATCCACTTTTACCGCTTGCCTGATTCCTTGTGAATGCAGCATTAAACCTTCAGTACTTAGTCAACTCCAGTAATTCAGTACTTGGTCTGCTCTCTTTTCCCACCACAACGGGGATTCTTGGGGTTCAGCTATAGCAACAATCTTTTAGTAACTCTGGGGACCCCCTGCTGAAGGGTTAGTAACTCCGAGGACCCCCTGCTTGAAGGTGTCGGACCCGTGGAACACCCGACGGCCGTGGACCATAAAGTGTTGTGTTTTCTTCTGACAAGAACCTTTAAATTGTCTCTGTGTCTTCATTTCGATCTCATCCATAAGTCATGCTGTCATGTCCTCTAGTGTGGAGTGGAGAGGAAGGGGTTGGGGGGGTGGGGACAGATAATCTAAAACATGCATGACTGTGTTGTTGGCAACCACGTTATCTTTCAATCTGACTGACTTGGCATGTCCCCTCCTAGAATAGATTTACAAGATCTGAATCTGCGTTCCTCATCACATCAGGCAGCGGTTTGGTCTCTCTCTGTCCGGTGGTCACCCCAGCATGTCCAAATCTGTTAGTTTTCAGGATTCAAAAGGTGTTTTCTGTTTGTCTGCTTTTGTGTGATGCTGTGTAGTGTGATCAAGAAAGGGGAGATAAGAGGTTTCTGCCCGATATTGGAGCAACCGTCAGCTGGGTTAGTCTGTAAAAGTACCCCCCCCCCCAGGGACAGCTCCAGGGGGGGCTTAGCCCCCCCACCCCCAAACAAGCCCAACGGAACGACTTCTACGTAAATGAATATGTATTAGCAGCACCCCATCAAAATCGCCAGTACCCCCATAGCACCCCCAGTCACAATTTTCTGGAGCCGTCGCTGCCCGTTCCCCAGAAACCAGAAAATACTTTCAAATATATGGCTTGTTGGTGGAGCTATTTGCAGTGTGTTGTATAGCTTTGTTTTTATAAGGGCCGTGAATGTACAGCTTCCTCCGTCAGAAGAGCACAATTATATGTTGTGACAGTATATATACAGTACATACGCACGCACGCACACACACTACAGTGTACGTTGCTGTATAAACAATTGCAAATGTGTCCATTGTCTTGTAAGGCACACAAACCCTGCCATAAGCCATGCTTTGTGTTTGTGTGGTGGCTTAGCGGGAGACCAGTGTCTCATTTAAGACTCCACCAGATTGAGTATCTTTTGTGTGTTTTGGAAATGGAGGGTTAAATCCGTTTCTAAAGGGTTAGGGGTGGGACGAATCACTTAACTCCCAATTTACTATGATTTACATGACTAGGGTGCCATTTTGCTTTATATTGTGATTAAAATTGTGGTGTCTAAAAAATTATATTTGAGTGAACATTTATACAGTACTTTGCTATGAGTCATTGTCGTGTGCTGGAACAACCTCCAACATTACCATACGAATTGTGTTGCAGTGCATTTTGACATAGTTTACTGATTCTCAAAGTGGGGTGGTCCTTTAGGGGGAACCAATTGACCCTTACAGATCTGCAATTCTAAAGGTGATCAAAATGGAACCAAATTGAACTGTAAGGGACTTATATTAACATTATGGGGTTCCTCGAAAGGACTTTGAGGGCCACTACCTTCCATAGACCCTTGGTCACACCAAGGGAGAGGTATCATATTTGCCTGTCCTCAAATACAGCCACAGAACAGCAATGATTGTATTTTCTGAATGGCATCACAAGACTTAAACAATGTTACGACCAGGGCATCGAAATGGCAGATCTACAAGTTCACATCAGGATGTGGCACTGATCGCCCCAGCTGTTTGTGAGATAACAACAGCCAGATAGCCAGGCAGACAGACAGAGAGTCAGACAGACTCTGTCATAGATAGTTAGCCTCTTGCAAAGCCACGCCATAAAAACATTGGATAGTTTACATTGTTTGAACAAGGCACAGACACACTGCCAACCTGCCCACATAGACTGTCTTTACTTGTGAGGACCAACTTTACAGTAGTACATAGAAAAGTAGTAGAATCAAAGGACAATAATTCCCTGGTCCTCAAAACTATAAGACAAATGTTTGTACTATGCAAAAAAAAGGATTGTGGAGAGAATGCCAATCTACAAGCTCACAATACATTGCAAGCTTAATTAGCCCTTACAGGTTAGGTTTAATGGTTGGGGTTCGAGTTGCGTCTTATTTAGACTTTGCTGAGTGCTGGTGTTGTGCACAGGGAAAGAAAATAGCAGGCCTATAAGTTGACACGGCACAATCTTTAAGCTTGTATGTCTGCTATGTTTACAGTTTTATTTAACCAAATGAAAGCCTGGCCCACAGGGCATTTAATCACTCAAAACATGTTAATCTTTATCAATTTGACAGCTGTTAGTGTTACACAACCAAACATTCAGTCAAAGAGGCAGCGTGGAGGAGGCCGGGAAATAACAGGAGGAGGCGAAGTATAGACCCCTGGGGTGCTCCGGTCAACAAAGAATATAGGGTTTAAAGTGGTTAATTGCAGGGTGGAATCACCCATGAGACCCACCGTGGTGGGAGGGAGGGAGGGTGGGGTTGGGGGACGGGGGTGGATAATACCTCAGGTTTGACCAGAAAAAGAGGGAGATGTTAACTCTGGGTGAAGAGTGAGGAAGACTAATGTCTGACAGTACTGACTGAGTAGCAATTCCAAGACCTGAGGCCCATTCTACAAAATACCTTCTGAAAAAAAAAAAGCCTCATAATGCCTCATCACTGACAACAGTATGAATAGTGTTTCAGTGTTTCTCAAATCATGTACACCAGGGGTTTTCAACCTTTTTGACACCAGGGACCACCATTTGTTTAGCATTTGAGCCACGGACCACAGTGTAGACTTCTTAATTAAATAGTGCTAATTTACATGATGAATATTTTAACTCTTGAGAGTGTGAAAATGAAACCAAATGGACCCGCAAGGGTCCATTTGGTTTCATTTTTACATTCTCAAGAGTTACATCTGGTTAACCAACTTTCCATCATTTAGCCTGGGGACCACCTGAAACCCTCTCAAGGACCACTGGTGGTCCCCGGACCACGGGTTGAAAACCACTGATGTGCACAACAGGAGGGCCGAGCACGCGTCAAAACATAAGGATCCACAAGCTCAAGTTTAGAATTATTCATACAGAAATAACGGAAATAACATGCAGTACCTTAAAAGCCTATAAAGTGCCCATGGAGGACTAATGTAGGAAAGAGTGCTCGTAGAAGGCCAATCAAAGGAGGCTTTTGTTTACGATGTTTAGTGTAGTTGGCCTCTTTAATTTCCTGAGGAAGTATGTTCCATCCCTCCACGTTTTTTGAGAACGCATACAACCACCTCCTCTTCCGTTGTCTCTTTTTTCCCCATCTTGTGTCAGGTTAACCCGCTGTGAAAGATCAGTGTTCTGAATGGAGTGGATGGCGGCAGAAAGTCTATGGGAGACTAGTGGGAGCCAATGGAGGGTGTACAGTGTAAGATTGGTGTGATGTGTTCGCTTTTTGTGTTTTGGTTAATAATCCAAAACAGAGAGCATGGATGTTTTTTTTTCTCTGGATGTCGTTGTGACAGGAAGGGTCATACTTAGCTATATTTCTATGGTGAAATTAACTTTTGTTTTGTGTTTGTCTGTTGACCAGTGTCTAATGACTCAGACACTGGTCGCTCGATGTCCTCGTGTTGGTTACCCATATGCCATCACTCGTCCTGTGTTAATTCTGTCGAATATGATCAACATTGTTCAGTTGTCCAGTTTTGTTTTTGCAGAATGTTCTAGGTACCTTTCTCAACCATGATCCCTGTGATCTTTAGCGCCCCCACACCCTCCCAGTAGTTGAGGGGGGGGACCCCAGGTCGAGGAACACTTCTTTACAAAATGAGTCAGCAGTTAACTTGCATCACAGCTGCAGTCTGGGCCATTTGTTGAGTGCATTTGACAGGGGGGGGGATTTAGGTAGCGAGCGCTTTTACCTCGGAGTGCTAATTTACAAAATTATTTTTGATGTTCCCCCGTTGATTGATGACAGACAATAACGCTGCCTCGGCCTGCTCGGGGCAACATTTCGGCCGCGCCTCTCCCTTTTTTTTTGGACGCGTTGATTGTCGGAAGGGGAGAAAGGCAACCCCTTCTTCCTCAAAGGAAGCGAGCGTTTTGTCGTCTGCAACAAACCCCTCGGTTGCCACAACATCGGCGGCGTGATTTGTGGCGCTTGTGAGCCCGGGTGACAGGAGAGGGGAGGAATGTAGTTAGAATGGCCATCAAAACTCCAAAGCTAGTACTTAGTGACAACAGCTGGATGGAGTGATGTGTGTTCCTCTGCGTGGGACCCCGGGGGCATCATCACTCAGCATCCAGCGTGTCACGGGCTGCAGAGCACGAGAGGTGAATGTATAGTGCTAGCAGGGGCTGTAACAGCGTTTTACCAGGTCAAGGAGGAGCCCTTCTCTTAGCCAAGAGAGAGGGAGAGTTGAAGCAGGGACCACTTCCCACACACAGTTAAAATGCAAGTTGACGATTAATTGTCCCACAGATAGTTACGATTAATGATTTCAATTGTGTTTGGTGTTGAGCATTGGAACATAGTTAGTTAGACACTGTGCGTATTGCTTGTGTGCAGGAAGCGAATGCAGTTTGCATACCCAATTATGGATTGTGTGACACACTCACTCACTCACTCACTCACTCACTGACAGACAAATGGCTAACTGCATTCGCACGGAATACAATTTTATAGTATGCTTTTAAACTTCGTAAAACAAAAGGACAGGTACAAACAAAAATCGCCTTAGATAATTGAATAACATTTATACTATAATCTATATGAATAGTGGAAATAGCCAATCTACACACTCTAAAATCGTGGTCAACAGATGTTTGTCTATTCATTTATTTTGGCTTTGTGCTCAGTATGTAGTATTTACAGATATTTAACCACCAGCCATCATCAACTGGTTCACATGGTCTTTGGTTCTGTACTTGGTCTGCTTTTTATCAACAAGCTCACAATGTGTCACATTGGGACGTGTTGCAAGGTGTGTTTTTTTATTATTTTTTATCGGCTATATTCCGCAAATGTTCCTCCCAGAACAGGATGCTAGGTTTCAGGTGGTTCATGTTAAAAAGATGTGAAATAATAATGCTGCAGTAACTCTGAAGACCCCCTAGGGGTCCCCGGCCACCTGTTGAAGACCCCTGCCATATAGCAGACAGTGGATCTCAAATGTTTTGGGCTCACCTATACTAGATGTTTCATCCACGGCACACCACATTACAGTGCACCACAGCTAGTACATTTCAGGGGTTGACACTAAGGTCTCTGAGACACTTGCCCATCGGGCAAGTGCAAGTCAGGTTCTGCTTGCCCTCAGGTCATGGTCACTTGCCCCCCAAAAATATATTGTAAATTTTGCATTTAAGTTTACTTCCTACTTGCAGGGGTTTTCAACAAGTGGTCCCTGAGAGGGTTCCAGGTGGTCCCCAGTTAAGTTGGTTAACCAGATGTAACTCTTTAGAGTGTAAAAATGAAACCAAATGGACCCGCAAGGGTCCATTTGGTTTCATTTTTACACTCTCAAGAGTTAAAATTCATCATCTTAATTAGCCCAGGTCTACACAACTAGAGAATGTAGAAGATTAGGTCATTTTCATGTGCATGTTAATTTGCCTGTTTTGTTTCCCAAATCCAGCCTGGAATTGTGGATATCTAGAAAGCAGGGAAAGACACAGGTCTTGCCCGATCGGGCAACCAGGTAGCAGCCTTCACTTGCCCCACCATTTTTTTTTACTTGCCCCGGGCAAGCGGGCAAGTGTTAGTGTCAAGCCCTGCATTTGGTAAATACATTCATCAAATGCATTATCATTAAGTGGAACCTATGAGCTTCTGAATACTACGATGCAGAACCGTTGATCAGAGCATCATATACTGAAATTGCATAATGGCAACGTTACTGCATTACAGCATAGTATGTGCCAGTTCAGCATTACGAGACTAAATAGAAGCATGGGGAATGATCATTTGCACGTCGTAGACTACGTAACTCCAGCCTGTGAAAAGCATCGCTTTTGTGAAACACATCTTAGAAATATTTCTGCCATGAAGCGGTCTTCAAACATTTTCATGTCAGGGATCCCCAATGTTGAACATGTTTAAGGCAAAACTTTGGGTTTTGGGGGGGCCCTGCAACAAAAATTACTTTGAGATCATTCCATTTTGTGGCGCCTTTGACATGAAAGGTTTGAGTACACTGATGTAGCAACATACATCAGAAGGAGAACGCATTTGTAGAAGTCGCCTCATAAAGTCTTAATGGGTTAAATTCATACATAGCTGACAATAAGGGTTATAAAACAGAAACCGGTTCTAGTTTCCGGTACTTACTCTACCATTCAGGCATATTTCTTGAGTTATGGTGAGTGTCCCTCTGCACGATATGGGGTTGGGGTTGACGTGCGGCCCCACTGGCCAATGAGGTGTCTATGTATTAATGTCTATGAAGGTCGGGGTCACACATGCGCTTCGTGCAGTAACGGGAATGCTCAACCCAAATCACACTCACCCCAATCCTTTCCCCTTGGACCACTCGAGCCACGAGGTTCTCGGAATTCATTTTACTGAGAATAAAGGACAAACTATTCTCACCATTTTTGTCTAGTACCCACTCTTTGTATCAGAGTCTCAGAGGAGGGCTGTGGACAGATTGTGGAATCCAAGATATCTAGTTTGAAAAACAAAGTTCTGAGAGACAGTCCAAAGAAACGGTGTCATTGTGTCATGAGCATTGGTGAGAACCACTCATTTGGACAATGGGTGAAGCCGTCGTTTAATCGTTTTTTTTGTTTTTTTTTTTTTTTTTTTACCAAGGTCATGTTTAGGAATCGTTTTACTAAGGTAACGTTTGGGAATGAGGTCAGCTTTAGGAATAGCTTTGCTGACGTCACACGGTCACTTTGAGGTTAGCAGGACGAGCGTGTTTTGGGGGCGATCGCTCTTTGGTTCTTCCGTTCCCTTCCAGGTAGAGCTCCCGATTGACGTATGGCGTCTTGCAACGCTCGGGAGTTCAAACGCTGGAAAACTATTTGATCCCGCTGGGGGGCCGCTTCAGTTTTCAGCTTCACCCAGCCTAGTGCTGACCCAAGTTGTCAGCTGAGCACAGAGGGGAGGGGAGAAAATCGCATTCTTTCGAGGATTCGAAAATAGCTAAAGTAGACATACAGTAAGCGTGAGACCAGCTTACGTCTATTTCAGATTGTGGATTTGCGACTTTTGATGCTTTTTTGTGTGCCGCTGATCAAGTAGGGCGTTTTTACAAAAACACACACACAAAAAGTTGTCCCCCAAGTCAAGATGAGCGCCACACAGCAGGGGGCCGTCTCCAAGCCAGGACCGGCCCACAACCCACAAAACAGCGTGGGACAGTGTCTCAGACGTGTCTCTGAAACCTTGGCTTGCGTCGGCTACGAATCTTATGACGCAGGAAGATAACCGTACCGTAAATCAACCATCCTCACACACACACACACACACACATACAGACACACACGCACGCACACACACACACACACACACACACACGCTCAGGGAGAGAGAGACAGGGCGTCATCACATTTGTTGTAATCGCATGGTCTTTCCTCAGTCTCCCCATGTGGCTGTTGTACGGTTATGACTAAGGCATGGCAAGGCAAGCACCATACGGTGACCAGACATCTCCCAGTGTGGCAGGGAGACATGTCTCCGAGTCATGACAAACATGCCTAAATTGTTTTCTTGTCGACATTCCACTATCGTTGTTGTCACCACAGTTAAAATAATATCACTTTGTCTTCCATGCATACTGACATACATGTTTATTAAGTCATATTGTGTTCTGTGGAATGGTGTGGGCTATGGGGCACTATGTGCAATATCTAATAGCTCAACAGCCGATTGATCTACAAGCTCACAATGTGTCGATGTGAATTGGCTATACAGTATGTCACTATTTTAAAATTGTAACAAATAAATAAGTACCTAAAGAGGTTTAGGCCTAAGGGGTAAGGCAAGATACGTGTGCTAAAATAATTCTTCCCCTTCCTGATGAAAACACCATATAAAGGGGAAAAGGTAGAAATCTAAAAAGTAACTTTTTTAAAGTTATTGTTGTAACCTTTTAATCAGATGAAACCTGATCAGTGAATGAAATATAGATGACAACATCACCAACTACTCAAACTGATGTGGTGACGTGATTGGCCACCTCTAGCCAATGTGACAGCCAGCAATGGCAAAGCTACCCGTCCTTTGGTTGTGCAGCCAGCCGGCGCAGAGCAACGCAGCAGAGAAGCATGCACAGTGTCCACGACACGCCGCACACTACAGTTATTTGACAGCAAACACTGCTGAAACTGCGCAGCCAATGCAAAGCTACAAAAAAAACGCAGACATTGAACCACGCACGGAACGTCGCATGTGAGCGCAAACAGCAGCCGCGAGGCATGAGGTTGTCACACAAACATACAGTACACGTTGCTAAAATAATTGTCCAGACTAATATGGAGGACAAAACACGACGCAGACAGCGCACGCAAACAGCGGCTGCGAGGCACGAGGTTGTGACACACAAACATAAACACTACTAACTCTTCCAGCTGACAAATAGCACTGTGTGGTCATTTCTTGTTTAAAATTGGACTTGGAAGTGATTATGTGACCCATATTTCTGAGCCAGTGTTCGGCCTAAAGCAGCACGTGGAAATAAAGAGTGCTCTGAACCAGGGGCGGATCTAGGCACGGGCACGGGCCCAGACTGCCGCACCAAACACAATGGCATGCAAACAACCCACGATATTTCAAATTAAAGTGCTTATACGTATTTAAAATGATTTGAAACACTACTACTAACTAACTACAGTTGTAGCACCACTAAACCAACAGTATTTCATCATTGAAAACAGAAAACTCTCTGAGTCAGAACTTTAGCATTATGCATGCTGCGAACAACTGATGTTATTATTGATTCTTTACTTGCTTAAGATAAGTCCTGCAATCGAAAATGGGTAAGGGTACCCATAGCCTTTTTCTCCTATCCCCCCCATCCTATCCCCCCATTGGGAAATGTTACATCCGCCCCTGCTCTGAACTCTGTGGCCTCGGCTGGCCTGTCCTGTCGCAGTAGTTCAGAGCCTTTCTTAGATGACGACGGGAGCGTTTATTTTTATTTATTTATTTTTAAGGACAACATTCACCAACATTTCAGGACAACAGGCAGCAGGTGCTGGTAGAGGCAGCCTGCCCCTTACATCATTTGTTTTGTCCCGCCGAACACGTCAGAACTGCCGTCCTTCTGGCTAGCCAGGGTGAAGTCGCCTCGGCCGCCGCGGCGCAGGGGGCTTGTTGTCACTTTACACATCAGAGGTGGAAAGTACCATGAAGTGTGATTACTCAAACTGCTGCGCATGAGTAAAGTTTTGAATTATTTGTACTGCAATTTCCAATACTTAAAAAAAAAAAAAACATCTGCTCCACTACATCTTGGATCCAGATATTGTACTTTTACACCACTGTTAACTTTGCAGAATTTGACAGAATTCTACAAGCCTGAGCTTAATGGTAGATATTCGATTTTCAAAAGATTTTTTTACGCATTTGATTTAAATGGGACATGCTGCACAGTAATGCTTTTGCTATTGCTAATGCTTTTAAGTACATTTTGATGCCGACACTTTTGTACTTTTACTTGAGCAATTTTTGTATTCCTGACTTTTATTTGCTGCGTTGCCATATTGGGTGTATTTAAGTAAAACAACACTGGAGTACTTTTCCACCAGTGCTTTACATGTTGTGGAAGAAAAGTGAGCATGTGTCTGCCAGTCGGGTGACTTCATGGCCCTGTGTGTGTGTCTGAACCAGGAGGTTAGACCAAGCACATTAACGTGTGGAGACACCAACGTAAACAGGCTGCCAGTCCGTCCCTTTCATTCAGAACGCTCGGTGCCGTTGTGCTCCATTTGTGCTCCGTCACTCGTCGGCGTCGCGTGTCAAAAATTGTTAAAATAACTACGAGCTAAACTCACAACACGCCGCTCCGCGAACACGTTGTAGATCTGCCGTAAAGATCTGCCGTAACTCTAAGAGTGTAACAAATCAAACCAACGAAAGCAAATGGAACCAACTAACTCACAGGCCTCTTTTCTGCTGCCTGGGAACTTGTTCAGTAGTCAAGTTAGGACCAGGAGCCAGAGCTCTAAAATTGGAACATTAATTAAATAGTTATCGCCATGAAGCTTCCCCAGTCTTACACAAAGGCAATTAATTATGGTATTACAAATTTTGAAATATGCAAATTAGGCATTATATAGGAAAAATATGCACAAAAAATCTGAAATATGAAAATGCTACTACTGGGGAAGGGTTATATTACTTTTCTTATATTTATTTATCCTATAAACAATTTAATGTTGATATGATAATGTTGACCAATTTTGGAGGTCTGGCTCATTAAATATAGGGTTAGGCCTAGTTTTAGGATAACTTTAGGAATAAGGTACATTTAGTCCTGGGCAAGGGTTAAATGTCTCATTTGGGTCTATAGGTAAAGCATTTAGGAACCACTGCATTAGGCCATGGACCTCCATTTGATCTTTATTGTTTTCCATCTCTGGGACCTCACTCTAAAACTGTAAAACCCTCTGGATATTAATTTGAGAAGCTTGTAGGTCCACAAAAACAAAATCACCTTTGAAGACCTCTCCCAGTACGCTCGAGGACAAACTTTGTCCATAATATCCAGAGACAAGTTTGTACTTTGACTGGAGTACAAGGCGGCTGAGCACCTTGTGTACTGTGAACTGTACATATACGTGATGATAGATTGCATAAGGTTCCTGGGGGTACATAACGGCTTCCCTCAATGATCAAGACAGAGTGAGGGGGTTACTAGGTTGAGACCTCTCCGCTCTGCATCTACATGAAAGCTGGCACCAGAGTGCAGCTCCATGCGGAGCGTGTCAAGGAGATGAGAAGAAACGGCTCTGGTTCTTCACCTTTCATAATGCGCTCTCCCATCATCATATGTGGCAGCGACACGCACAGCTTGAAAAACGTCCCGCTCTTCCCTTTTATCTTTTTTTTTTACCCCCCCCCCCCCATCTCTCTCTCTCTTTCTCTCTCTCTCTCCACCCCCCCACCCCCCCACCCCCTTCTGATGGGTTCCACCCCTTTTGTTATTTGCTCATCCATCAAGGGCTCTGAGACTGTGTGAGGTGGACAGGCTGGAGGGGCTCTAGCCAGACGCTCAAGTTCAACATTACAGTATATAGGGCAACTGTCACCATTACACATTTAAGTTGACGATTAATTGTCACTGAAATAATTGCGATTAACGATTTAATTGTGTGTGTTGCGGGGGGATTGGGAATTGGAACATCATGAGTAGGAGATTAGATTTAGATTTGCCTTTTAGGCTTCACAATAACAAATGTTTAACCTTAATGTTTACCTCTAATGGCTTAATCATTCATTACTTTCAAAGGATTGTTTCTCTATGTGTTGGGGAAGAAATCTATTATTCCCATAAACTTTGTGTCCCATTAAATTAACACCCTACTTGGTCATACTACAACTACAGCCTCACATAAAAAACATCAGATACAGATATACAAGTATATACAGTATACAAGATCTGTATTTACTGTATCTACCCAAAGATCTACATTCTACATGAAAGGTTTTGGTTTCCGCCTGATAGAGACGATATAAGATTTTTTTCTTTTTTTCGTCTTCGTTTTTTGCACTTCGAGAGACACTTTAGCTAGCGTGATCACTGACCAGCGTGAGCTAAAAATGGAAGATTATGCCTGATGGAAGGCAGGGCTTTTCAGAGCAAAATCTGCCATATCTGCTGGCACTCTAGCGACTTTATTTTGTGAAAAATTCCCTGTTAAAATGTAGTGTTAATAATCATGGTGTCTTGTGGATGCAGGTGATGAGAAGAAGCCGGCCACCAGCGATGCCGTGGCTGAGTATCTGGAAGAGAGGAAGAAGTACGATGAGCTGAGGAAACAGAAGCTGAAGAAGGGCTCCACCCGAGAACAGCAGGTCATTGTCTACACCAGTGGTTTTCAACCTTTTTCATACCAGGGCCCCTATTTATTCAGCATTTGAGCCACGGACCACCGTTTGATTACATTTTAGCCCCACAGACCCAAAACTAAAAATTTGTTTTGCTTTTGTCCACAACACCAGGCTGGATTTCAGAAACAAAATAGTCAAACAATAGATCAAAATGACCATTAATCTTCTACATTCTCTAGTTGTGTAGACTTGGGCTAATTCACATGATGAATATTTTTACTCTTGAGAGTGTATGCATGTTGACCTCTGTTGGCTCTGGCTAACATTGTCTTCATGTTGAGTGCTGTAGACTCTGTTTAGTATTGTCATCATGTCGGTCGGTTGTAGACTCTGGAGCTGCTGGATCGTTTCAAGTCCAGGCTGTCGTCAGCCATCACTGAGACCGGCGAGGAGGAGGAGCCTGTAGAGGAGCTGCCAGAGGACGATGACAGAGGATGGTATGTAGGATGGGTTGGTTGGTTGATTGGCGTGTGTCATTGCAAATTGAAGTCGACTAGTAATTGTCACCATTTTCTTTGCTTTTTATGTTTCGCAATGAACATTGGAACGTCACAATTTGTTTGCCATTTAGACTTTATAAAACGAAAGTAGGGTCTCGCAACTCACTTTAAGATGCTTCAAAAAACATTTATCCAGCGACAGACAGTCAGAATATGATATTCTTTTGGAAAAGAACCTCCATAAAACACTAAATTAAAGCCTGATCAGATATTAGAAGGATATTATCAGTTAACAGTGTTTTAGATAAATCTATTGTGGTTAAAATGGAGTTTTAAGTTATAATGGGTTTGTATACGAAGGCGGCATGGCACTAAAATGAATCAAATATCTAAATACTGAATCAAGTAAATGAAAAACTATCTGCGATGTTCACATAAACCTTAATGGATTTATCATCCATTAGGGCTAATTTGAATGCCCCATGACCAACAGTTGTTTTAAACGTGAATTAAATACCTCTTAAATAGGTAAAAGTGTAAAAAGTAAATGTATTTAGTTACTTTCCACCCCTGCCATCTGCCTCCAATAAAAGCCAATTAACAGTGTAAACAAGGAAGTCATTACAGCCCTACAAGCCATGACAGAACTTCAGAAATAACCACTTCAAATAGCCCAGTAGCAGCAGTGTTCCCAGATCCTGGCAGAGAATTAAGCAACCAGGTCTATGAAAACAAGCCGACTAATAGAGCCGCATGAGCACTTTAGGCTTATAGATCAGTTATTCTGCTGGCCTCTCACTATAGCCTAAGCTAACTTATACAATGTGTGACCTACACCTGCTAGAGTACTGGTTCTGCAGTGCCTTAAAGGGGAATTCCACCCATTTTCAACATTTTACTATGTCATTAATATACCTTAGAGATGTTGTGTGGACATGATCAAAAGTTCCCCCCGTTCTGTGTTTCCTAGAAATGGAGGTCAGAAAAAATCTTGAAAATGGATGGAATTCCCTTTTAACAAGACTGCATCTTTGAGAGTGTACAATTGGGGCCAATATTGAATAAGCACCGCTTTGCAGTACAGCGGGAGTTATAGAGATTTAAATCTTTAAATTAGCAGTGGTCCTAATAATGAGAATCAAACTGGGATGGGATCCTTGAACTTTCTCGCGATACACTTTAATCTAGCATCATGTACAATCTCGAAATCAAAGCCGCACAGTAATAGTGATGCAGTATAGGTGCAGTCAGTTTGTTCACCAGATTAATATAAAGACAGACCAAAGTCTGAGTTGTATGTGTCGTCGCACAGCAGCCCGCCAGAAGTGGACAATCTAATAGTAGAGCCATCCTGACGGAGCGCAGTGCCATCTATTTCCACACACACTTTGTTTAAGCACAAACTAGGCTTAACTGTTTGTTTTGTTTTGCCACAAAAACAAGAAATTTGTGAGAAAGTTCAAGGTGTGCATGTGCGCGCGTGCGCGGCGTGTGTCAAGTTGGGACCTCAGCCCCCCCGAAAACCGCCAAGATCGGCCATCAGGAAATCAGGTCTGACGCGGTGTTTTCCTCTCATATTCTTGTTTTTCACCAAAGATCTCAAAAGTCTCCCCGAAACCTAAATATATATGGATGGAGCTGGCACTTGAAATGAATACCATGTGTTTGAATGTGAGCAAAGTGTCTGTGTGTGTGTGTGTGTGTGTGTACATGCGTGCGGTGCGTGCGTGCGTGCGCCCTTGCCTGCATGCATGTGTCTGTGTGAGAGAGAGATTTGGAATAACAAAACCTGTAGTTGCTATTAGTCTCCAGGAGCCCCCTTGAAGAAGTCTAGTCTGTGTGTGTGTGTGTGGGGGGGGGGGGGGGGGGGGGGGGGGTAATGAGTTTGAGAGAGCGCTTGGCAATCCCCTCCAGCCACCCCCCTCCAGAGAAACGTAATTAAGTACATTTACTTAAGTATATTGTACTTTCACTTGAGGTAATGTCTTTCTGAGGTAACTTTCTAATTTTTGCTTATGTAGACTTCTGTTCCACTACATCTCAGAGGCTCATATAATTATTGTGTTGTCTCTTACAAGTGTAGATTTATGTCAATCATTACAAAAGATGAACTGATCTGATCTGTCTCCATTTACATGGGCA
>CM076985.1:23352530-23367530 GCA_039105355.1 Benthosema pterotum | reverse complement strand
TGGTTTTCTGAGTATTTCTGAGTCCTCACAGTAAAATCCTTTACACAATGACGTCTATTTTTAATGCAGAGCCACCTGAGGGATCAAAGGTCACAAGTATTCTGTGTTGGTTTTCAGCCTTGTCGCTTTAGTATAGCAAGTTCTTCAGATTCTTTGAACGTTTTGATTATATTATGGACTGTAGATGATGAAATCACCAAATTCCTTGCAATTGAATGTTGAGAAACATTGTTTTTAAACCGTTGGATGATTTTCTCACAGAATTGTTCACAAAGTGGTGAACCTCGCCCCATCTTTGATTGTGAACGACTGGGATGGTCCTGTTATACCCAATCACGATTAAACTGTTTAAGATTAACCTGTTTACCTGTGGAATGTTCCAAACAGGCGTTATTTGTGCATTCATGACCTTTCCCAGTCTTTTGTTGCCCCCGTCCCAACTTTTTTGGTACGTGTTGCAGGGATCAATTTACAAAAGATTGTATAATTTCCAAAAACAATAAAGTTTATCAGTTTGAACATTAAATATATTGTCTTTGTGGTGTATTCAACTGAATAGAGGTTGAAAACGATTTGCAAATCAATGCATTCTGTTTTTATTTACATTTTACACAACGTCCCAACTTCAACGGAATTGGGGTTGTACAAATCCAATGACTTACTGTAGCCTCAGTCAAGACCATTTTTGACCAAATAGAATTTGGAGGAAATGTAAGAAGGCAGATCACCAAGAATGGCTTTGTAAATTAAAATATACCAATGGTGCAGCCTACAAAATGTCAATAAACTGCAACTAATAAACTGCAGAATTCAACGCCCAGTCTTACCACAACCCTAAAATGTGTGTGTGTGTGTGTGTGTGTGTGTGTGTGTGTGTGTGTGTGTGTGTGTGTGTGTGTGGTGTGTGTGTGTGTGTGTGTGTGTGTGTGTGTGTGTGTGTGTGTGTGTGTGTGCGCGTGCGTGCGTGCGTGCGTGCGTGCGTGCGTGCGTGCGTGCGTGCGTGCGTGCGTGCGTGCGTGCGTGCGTGCGTGTGTGCGTGTGTGTGTGTGTGCGTGCGTGGCTGCGTGCATGTGGTTACAGCTACAGATTGCATCTTTCAAAGACAGAACCCTTGCCTTGCCAGATCAGAGAGGAGCAGTGATTTAGTGCAGTGGTTCTCAAACCTGTGTTTTAACCCGTGACCCAAAAGAGGAATTCAATGTCTCCCTGGGACCCAGCTAGTGAAAATAGCCGATCTACTGGCTATTTTGACTACTACTTAAACATGTGTTTTCTAATTTATGGAATATGTTTGATTTGTATTTATTTCTTTGTATTCAATAAAAATAACATGGATCACACAACAGACTGCAGGAGGAATCACCACAGTTTCGTGCCAGCCTTCTTCAGGTGTGCAAAAAACAAGAAATGTAAGCAGAAAACAATAAAATACAGATACTCCTCCAGTCTGTTGTCTTGTCCAGTCCTATTTTTATTGGATGCCATAATTGTTTGGACAACGCACCAGCAAGTTTCCGACGCAGTGGTAACGGAAGAAATTTCTTTGTATTCGAAATTTCTGAAAATAATTTGTTCTGAGCTTTTGGGGGAGTGTTATTTTGAAATAGTTTTGAACTCATAAAAATGAAATAAAAATATCGGAACCAAAAAAAAAGTAAAGGGACCATAAAACTGTGTCCGCATCCTCACCCACTGTTTGGGGAAACAGTGATTTAGTGGTCCAGAAACTATGCTATTGCTGTCCCTTTGAACTCTCTCTCTCTCTCTCTCTCTCTCTCTCTCTCTCTCTCTCTCTCTCTCTCTCCCCAGGATGTCCCACGTGCTGCAGTTTGACGAGCAGAGTCGGAAAGTCAAAGACGCCAACATGCAGGACGAGGATACGTTTGAGATCTACGATCCTCGCAACCCCGTCAACAAGAGGAGGCGCGAGGAGAGCAAGAAGATCATGAAGGAGAAGAAGGCCAAGATCTGACGGAGGTCACGAGAGGAGGCGGGGGAGAGTGGAAGAAGCAACCGGACGGGGCCGTACCCAGCCAGATTTATAGCCCCCCTCCACACCTCTCCCTACTGGTCTTCATGACAGTGTCACGTGGGGTGAGATCATAGCAGATCTATAAGCTCTCATGTCGTATGGTCTGCCCATGTGTTGTACGGGTGGAAGATATAGCGATCGATTCATACGTGCCATACATTGGAGAGGAGCCGGCCCATGCAATGTGAGCTTGTAGATCCACTCTTTGCAGCTAGTGCTGACATTTCCACCTCACTGAGATGCGGCAGGGGCTCATAGCTCAAATTAGTTTTCGCCAGAGTTTATTTTTGTCGATGATGAAAAATCGACAAACCTTTTGTCATTGATGAAATCCGAATAAATACTACATGAAAAAACGAGCTATGATGACTAAAACTAAGACTAAATATATTGACAATATTTTGTTAACAAATAAAAAAAAAATACTAAAATGTTAGGGAGGGACTAGTGGCGAGGCAATCTGGGAACCTATTAGCAAAACAAAAGAAGGACATGACCCTCGTTTCACAGTGCGAGAAAAGAATTCCAGTAGAACAAAAAATCACTATGTGTGGTTTCACCCAGGTGTTGTCCTCTGAGATCTATAGGTTTAGACGACTATAATCGTAGGATATTTAGTTGCCTAAAACCAGACTAAAAGAAGAACATTTCAGGCGCTCAAAACATGCGTATTACTTTTATTATAAATAAAACTAAATCAAAAAGTGCTGTCAAAATCGGCACTGGTTCTCACCACGCAACACCTTTGTGCAACAGGCTATAAATTTAGTTGATGACTTGAACCGCGGATGGCATAAGCCCCCCAACACACACACACACACACACACACACACACACACACACACACACACACACACACACACACACACACACACACACACACACACACACACCTTAAGTTGAACTGAGTGGACGTTTCCCCTGGAATGTGGTGAACGACCATCCAACATTCTGCTGTCTCCAACATCTGCAGCAGAGCATTCTGACCAGAGTTCTGCAGAATGATGAGAATAGGGCCTACTCTGTTACGTGACGGTGATTCATTCCCAAAACTTGCCAATCTACAAGATCGGCTAGTGTAGATCACCTATAGTTCGGCTGCGAATATTTCTGTCATTCTGCCATTTGTGTATATGATGAAATGCTGTATGTGCATACATACACTGTATGGGCATAGTAAAGCGTGTTCATACATTTTGATAATGTATGATTTTGATGTTCACTTCTTTGTTCTTTACTGTATTCTTTTGTAAAATGAATGGATCGGGTCGACTTTTGTTATGCTTAATTTTTGTGGGAAATTATGGTTTCACGTTGTCATATTTAGACACATTAGTAAATGAATTGCCAACAATTTTGTGTTGTTTTGTTATTAATTCTTGCTCCACCATATACAGTACGGTATAATCAAAGCATACTGTACATGCAGTAAAGATTAGTGTAAAGATTAGTGATGCACCAATATATCAGTGTTCCACATACCGGTTTGGGCAATATTTGCTGTTATGGGTCAATATTGGTATCGGCAAATAAAGCTGACATTAATCGATGGCAGTAGCAGATGTTTATCCGTTGTTGATAAGCATACTGTACATTTTGCATTGACTATGTTGGTTATCTGCAGTCTACCAATCTGGTGATTCTGGACATCTATTGTGTTGAAGATGTGTAGTTTCCCCGGCACAAAAGGAGGAAATAAAAACAAAAACAAAATAACCATATATTGTTTAAATTGTTATTTTAAACTTCGGTATCGGCCAAGAATTTCCACATCGGTGCATTCCTAGTAAAGCTATTTTAAGATACATTTTCATGAAATGAGAAACCTATAATGGTGTCCTGCCTCAGATTTCATGAGGTGTAAATTCCGGACTACATATACTGTGAGACTGTACCCGGTCAACACTCACAGGTCCATTTGGTTCCATTCGTACACTCTCGGAGTTGAACATGTTACATTTGCAACATTTTGCAACGTTACATTCAGGTTACAGACATAAAGATTGTATCAAATGCGGGTCTGTGGCCTAAGAATGCATATGGATATGGGGTTATTGAGGGAAATACAAAATAAAGGTTTGAGAATCACTGATGTCCAGAATACAGAATAGATGGATAGACAGAGACAGAGGACAAGACAATGTCACTGTGCAGCAGAAGAATACTTAACATTCCCCAGGGTTGCTCTATGTCCTGCTGCTCAAAGCAGGAAATACCGCACTGTGCTGCTGCCAGTGCTTTTTTCTTTACTTAAAGATTATAAATGTTCAATATTCTGCACTTTTCATTCGATGCTACATCTCAGAGCAGATAGTGTTTTTTTTGTTTTGTTTTGTCTTTAGCTCTGCTATAATTACTTTAAAACCACTTTGTCTCTGTCGGTTAAGAGCTTCATATGGTAGCACTGGAACAAGAGCAGTTCATTCTCAGACCTTTTCAAGTGAAGGACCCCCCACCCCCCGCAGGAGGGGGTTTATGTTAAAAAAAAACAATAACATTTTCACCTTGACTCGTCACCGAGAATTAACCTCTAATGTGTGTTGTAAATCAACCACGCACTGACATGAACATATCTTTGAGTGCTGGACTTTCCTTCATTACCAGTGGTAAAGTAACTAAGCGGTAAATTCAACATTCATTTACGGTACCTGCCATAGTGTCAACCCCTTACCCCTGTGTCGGATCTCTGGTTATACTGGTATATACAGTATTTACCAATACGGAATGGTCTGATGATGACAAATTAGGGCCAATACTGATACTTTTCTGATACCGAAACAATATTTGCCGATACCGATATGAACCGATATCACAAAAAAGGGCCGATCCGATACTTTTCCCGATACCGATACAGTATCGGGACATCCCTAGTTATTATTGATGCTTTACTTGCCTAATAAAAGTCCTGTAACCGAAAATTGTATGGGTGCGGCTTCATCGCTCGTGGCGCGAAGAGACACGGGCGATGAAGCTGCACCTATACCATTTTCTCCTCCCCCCCCAATTATGAAATGTTACATCCGCCTCTGACATCATCAATGGTGAAACCACGTTCCCGGAAAGCTAGCATGCTATGTTTTTGGACATATGAGGTTTCCACCTGTCAGATGACATCTATTTGTCCTGTTTGTTCCCATGGGCCGGCTGTCATTTATTTATTATCAACCGAAGTAGAAGAGACCAAACAACTGCATAATAAATCTAATCTAACATAATCATTATTTATGCTGCTGTTGTCCTTTTAGCGCTGTAAAAAAAAAAACACCTCCATTCAGTGTACGCAGCACAATTTAACCACTTTCAACCTGGCATCCTTGGCGCACATTCCAAAACACTCAATTAAAACAGAGAATAGACGCTACAGAAAGCTGACAACGGCATGCATTGTGAGTACATCGGGGGGTAATTCCGCATGGAGCACCATGGTACGTGGGTGTATATAAGATGAGTCTTTAAGTGGTTTTAAAGTTATAGAATGATCTATCTAATGCGATACAAATGCTAACCGCCACCGCCCCCCCTTCATCCATCCATATACCCCCAGCCTTGCGCTGCGCTTCACTACATCGTGCCTAAGTGATTAGCTATTGATTTTTTTCCGGAACATTTAATCTACTTAGGTTGCCGTGTGACAGAGGACACGTAAAGGTGACCCTAACATAGCCGGCCCTGCCTGCCAACCAGCACTCACATGTTCTACAAAAAACATTCTAATAATCACAGGTGGTGCAGAGTAATCACCTGAGGTGGAACTACGTACATCCAATGCTATATTGTCCATCTTTTAACTGTTTGCAATTTAACTACTTGAGTATCTCCATCTCTTGATACTGAATTACATCCCAGAAGCAAATAATGCTCTTTTTTACACCTCTGCATTTCTTTGACACATTCTTTGTCATGATTTAGATACAGTACTTCTTACTAAACATAAATAATCCAATTAAACCCCTGTATTTTATGTTTCAAAAACGATTTTGAGACATTTCATCAGCTTTAGTAATTTACATTGGTGCTGTGAGTATATTTTGAAGCCAATACTTTTCCTCCACCAATTCGAATTATGGAGTAACGTTGAGGTCAGTGGTGGTAGAACACTGGTTATTTGAATAAAAGATGTAGTATAATTGATAATACAAATACTGTACTCTTTTGCAAATGAAATGGCTTGTAACAGAGTATTGGTGACAGCCTATGTCTACCTGTATGTCCCTGCCTCTCTGTCTGTCTGTGTGTTCTCGTGAATGGCATGAAACTGCAGCACAGCACACTACCTGTAGGCTATATTCATATATACTGTACATAAATATTTGCATGTAGTAGGTACACTACACTTCCACTGGGCCATATCTTTCACATCGGCCTGTTATAGTGCCACCATCACTTCACCGTGCGATCGGAGCTTGTGAGTTACTTTTTATTTATTGATTTTGTCATTAATGGGAAACAGTGTACACACAGGAAAGGGGAAGAGAGATGATTAAAAGTCGTCACGCTCAGGAGTCAAACCCACGGCACGCCGTCTGTCTGTCCATCTGTCCATCCGGCTGGCTTGGCAAACTAGACCCGGTGCCCCAAATACACATCAATTTGAGGAGGGGGCCCTTCCTTGACACTGGAACCGTTTTGAGAACTGCTAATGTAATCCTGGAAGCGTCTTCCTTTCCCAGTCCTCGGAAGGTGTAAAGCGAAACAACATGGTGGCAGTAACAGAGGCCACAGCCCGCTCCTCTCTCCTCTCTATCCCCTGCACCCATCAGAGCTCCTCTTTGATCTCTGTGGCATTTCAATTTGGGCCTCCTCAGCTGTGTGGGAGAGGCTTAACACGCAGACCCCGGCCGGCAGATAGCAGGTGCCAGAGCCGTGACCTTCCCAGACCCCAGGGCCAGCATTCCTACCTGTCAGACCCCCACTCCCCCACCCCGCCCCACCAAAATGTGTCCACCATGCGTGCATTGTCTCCACTCACACCATCTGGAGGCCTGTGTGCCGCCGCTGCCTGCACTTCGGGGGAACCCGAACACGTAAGATGTGTCCCAGACACTTCCAGAGCAGCACTCGCCGGCGACGGTTTTCCCGCGAAGCCGCGAGCAGCTGTGATTAGAGGGGGTGAGGCATGTTGATTGTCACGGCGGTAATCCTCACACCCTCGACCGAAGAAACACGCATTAAGGTCTTTGGAACAGCAAAGGGTTGGTTTATGTCCAGAATGGCTTTAGAGATTCTACAGAGGCCTCTTTTTATCTTTAGTGCTGGCAGAGGAGGAGCTCTGCGGTCCCTCGGGCTGCACCACAAGCCAAAGCAGATAATAAATGTTACAGAATTTGCAGTCAGCAAAAAAGTTATACGTCAACGAAAGAAAACTGGAAAACGCTTAACTTAGCGTACCTTCATCTTCAATGTTCTTAAGGCTTAAAATGTGGGGACGACTAAATCATAATGCAGCTAGTGTAGTTGAAATGAGCTCCGCCAGGTGTGGTACTGAACATCAACCAGCACCAGAACATCACCAACAAGCGTCCGTAGAGAGCTTAAATGTATCAGAGAAGCTAACAGTAAGGAGGATGAGACTATAGCTGGCCACTGACACCAAGAACTCCCAGCCAAAAAGCTTGTACTGTGGGAACCAACACATGGTCATGGATCCCGAGGACGTCACACACCTACTGTATCTATGTGAACGTACTAAAGATGATGCTGCTGCAGAGAGCCCAAACAAGCTGGCCAGATGTATTCTAAACCTACGCATGTGCTGTTATTGAACCTGTTATTGCACTATCCGTATCACAGCATAAACAGCTTGACTGTAGTCTTCTTATGTTCCAACGTGTTGACTCTTTTGATAGCTCCCCCAGTAAACACAGAGCATTACAAAAGGCTTTTCCAGCATCACATTCAGACCTAATTTCCAGCATCACATTCAGACCTCCTGTAGTCTACATGTCAGTGTTGTTGGGCAAGACACTGTACTACCCCACGTTGATCCCAATGTGCTGGTTGATGGCTTGCATGACTTCTGCCACCATGAATGAATGGGTGAATGTAACTTGGATAAAGAGCATGTGCAATTTAATTATGTTAGTCAATATTTCAACTACCATTCCCTTGGGCCCATCAAGAAAAAGACCCTTTGCTTCATTGCCCCCACCCCCCACACCCATAGGCTTTTAGGCTACAGCCACTGGGGTGAGCCAGATGAGAAGCAGCCTATAGGCTCTGCTTTATCTCTAAAGGTCGGTGGCTCACATAATACCCTCAATCACCATCTTAGAAGGCTTTGATGCAGGAGTGTCTTTCAGGAATCTCAGCAATCTTGCTGTTTTATATGCACATGCATTTGTACAAATTTACACGTGTGTGTGTGCACGTGTGGGGAACTGCGCACACTCACGGTCACACGTGCGGGGATCCTGACCCACAGGTTAAGAACTGTACTGGCACATTGTGCAACTTTGCATTACAGCATAAGGGCTCCCTGGAGAGACATTTGTATCACCGATAAACAACATTAATGGTTTCAATCACTGTCTGCAGTTTAATGTCTCTGTTGAAAGTCTGAAATCTCCATCTCTACTTGCTGCATGGAGGAGCCCAAAAATAGCCGAACCACAAGCCTGGGTCGTGCTACCGAACTCACTACGCCAGGCTATGCTATTTTCGGCACAAGCCCCCGCAATGCAGGGCTGGATTAGCACCTCTCGGAGCCCTTGGGCAATGAAACTTGAAAGACCCCCGTCCCCCCTGTAGACCTGCATCTGCATGGACTTTTGGCGTATTTCTGCCTTTATTTTTAACTATTTTCCTCTGTCTTCCCCCGTCATAGAGTGACAGACAGACAGTAACAAACATTATTTTTATTTGACCAAAATAGTAAGAAAATGGATGAAAGAATGTATGCAGGATGTATGAGCACTGGATGTCTGTCCTACGTATTTTATTCCACCAGAATGTCAACTGTCAACTGACTTCACAGCCAATGCAGCCAAAAGCAGCATTCTCACCAATAATAAAACTACTCATTGACAATTTATTTTACACATTGTCAAAATGGGGGGAAATATCCCAATATGGCCAAGGGCCACCTGGGAACATGCCGAAAGAGCACATAGGGAAATCCGGCCCTGACAAATTATAAATCAGTCAAATTAAAACCACTTGAAAACCAGCATCCCCATTTTGTCTATGGAGGAACACCGATTAAAACCGGTGAAAGTCATTTATATGTGTTAATTGGCTATAACAAAGTAGCGGATCTCAAACTCACATCAGTGTGTCACTTCTTGCCACGCTGGTAACTTGTACATGATACATCTTATATTTAGGAAAACCTCTGAAAAAAATCTGAAAAAAGTCTGAGAATATTCAGATCTTTAGAAGGCATTTGTAGAATGGTGTTAATGGGGGTTTAAGGGGTTAAATCCCGGGGTGTGGAGACGTAGCTCTGTTCCCCGTCCTCTCCACACCTCTTATCAAAACCATTGGGTTGATCATCACCACTTCTATCTGCTGCACATGGACTCTGTCAGCCGGGATAATAGAGAGGAGCCTACTCACTGCTTTTACTTTCACTGAAGTAAAAGTATCAATACTGCAAACTAGAACTACTTCACGCATGAAAGTACAGCATTCACACATACAATATATAGTAGCAGGGCTAAAGTGAAAGCAACAGAGAAAGTTTATGAATAAATCTAGTGCAGTGGTTTTCAACCTTTTTTTTATCCCACTATTGAGCCACTGACCACCATTTGATGACATTTTATCTCCACAGACCCCAAAACAAAAGATTTATTTTGCTTTTGTCCTCAATTCCAGGCTGCATTTCGGAAAGAAAACAGCCAAACATACAGATCAAAATGACCATTAATCTTCTGCATTCTCTAGTTGTGTAGACTTGGGCTAATTCAGATGATGAATATTTTCACTATTGACAGTGTAAAATGATTTTGGTTTCAGTTTTGCCTTTTTGTCCCCTTCACCCACAGTGTTGCAGTGGAACAGGGCAAATGTAATCGCAAACCCTTTGCACACAGCCAGCCAGGGGGAGAGACAGAGAGACAGAAGCTAGGGGCCAGACATCCAGGTATTCTAAACTGGTTACATTAGACCAAACAGGCCCGTCTCCTCCCCCATCGCTCTGTAATTGGAGGCCCATGGGTTTCAGGAGGAAAGGGCCGGTGTGTGCGTCTGTCCTCTGCCAAGTGGGCTAGTTAATGTTTATTTGGAATTAATTACCAAGGAGAGTGGAAACCTTGCATGCTCAGTGAGAGACACTCCAGGCCCTGGAGGCAGAGTGTGAGGGGAAAGTGAGTGAGAGAGAGAGAGAGATGTTTGATGCTGTTCACTAGAAACAACTACAGTTCACAATGAGAGATTTTGGGTCCACTATATTGTCTGTTAACCAGATCCCATTAACGGTCTGTAAAGTGATGGCTTAAAGGGGTCCATTTGGTTTCACACTCGAATTCAGGTAATTCTGAGTGTACAGTGTATAGCGTAGATTGAGGGTTCAAAAAATAAATCACTTTGCTTTTGTCTCTGGAAATTGAGTTTAGTGCTACTTGATTTCCAGTTTCCAGTTCACGAAACATACAGTGTGTAGAACATTTAAGGTGAATTGCTCAAACCTTGCAGCGGGAAATCATGTTTAAGCATTTTTCAAACTGCTCAAAATGTTGGGAAACATCTGCGGGCGGAGCCTACTGGTTCAAGTGACAGATGTGTTACTCATGAGTCAAGGCGTGTAAACAAGTGTGCATGGACTTTTGAGTGCTATACCGCTATAGCCTTTTGCCAAGTTTCATTGGTTTTCTGTCCTCACCATACCCTGTGGTTCTCACTACCATATTGCCAAGTTTTGCCTAAGCAACGAAAAAACAACCATGGCATGGTTCAGCCAGAACTGCTTTTTTGGCAGAAGGAGGAGAAGAATAAACATACAAATACATTCGGGCTTGGTCCATAAAAAAAACAAAAATAAACCACAAAAACAAGGCGTAGGCATGGAGCTCCTGGTTGACTGGGATGAGGTTCAATTCCCCACTGTAGAATATTTGTGTTGGTGTTTACATTTTCATTTAATTGCTACATCTGCTGTCTAATTTGTGCAGTCATATGAAGACATGTTTCCAGCTGTTTCAGCTTTCTTGGATTGAAAGGTATAAGAACATATACATTTTCCAGGTTTAAGTCTAGTTCAATGTGGTACGTAGCTCAGATTTGCATGCACATTAAGACACAGCGGTGTTTCTAAGCAATTTGGAGCCCTAGGCAAGATTTTCCCTGTAGCTCCAGGGAAAATCTCCCGTAAAATGGCGTCCCCCAAGGGATAAACTTATGAACTATTTCTAAACTAAAGAACATGTATCCATATTAGGCATATAAGGCTTATTAGCCTGGGATCCTCCCCTCATGGTCCCCCCATCCCCTCATGGCGCCCTAGGCAACTGCCTAGTCTGCCTAATTGCAAAAACGCCACTGTTAAGACAGACACATTTAAAAGTAAAAATTTCAAGAATGTCTCCTCGGTACACTGAATATGAAACAGTCTGAAAGGAGTTTCTAGGTGTTTTTTTCCGGTAACAAATACCAGCGACTACCAGGTAATTACCTGGTAGCAACATAACAGTAATAGTTAAGTACCTGGGATTAATTGCATGGCAACACGCAAGTAGTTACCAGAGTAATAGCATAATATAGCATAAGTTTGCCCAACTGCCATTTACAATGCATTGGACATTTAAGTGAAATAACGCTTGTACTGTATCTCCACAGTGCTATGAAGCTGCCAAACGTTTGTAAGAACATATAGGCCTACTGTTTCGCCATTTTTGAAAGTCTTATAGTTTCATATATTTCATATACATACTATACATACATATATAGTATGTATAGTATGTTGTTTTTTCTTGATTTTGACATTTTTTGGAAATCCTCAAAAACTATGAAAAATACTATAACGTGACCAAGTACTATAGTGTGTCGTTTTTCTTCGATTTCGTCATTTTTCTTTTTTTTCGCAATCCCTCAAAAATGATGAAAAAGGTCATACTATAGCATGTTGTCTGCATGTAGTTTTTCTTTGATTTTGTCATTTTTCCAAAATCCTCAAAAATGATGAAAAACGGCATAGTCTTTGTTCTTCTTCGATTTCGACATTTTTTCAAAAATGCTGAAAAACGATGAAAAACGGCATACTATAGCACGTCGTCCAAGACCATGTACTATAGCCTTTGTTTTTTCTTCGATTTTGACATTTTTTCAAAAATCATCAAAAACGATGAAAAAACGGCATACTATAGCATGTCGTCTGAGACCATGTACTATAGCCTTTGGTTTTTCTCTGATTTCGACATTTTTTCAAAAATCCTCAAAAACGATGAAAAACGCCATACTATAGCATGTCGCCCGAGACCGTGTACTATAGCCTTTGGTTTTTCTTCAATTTCGACATTTTTTAAAAAATCCTCAAAAACGCTGAAAAACGCCATACTATAGCATGTCGTCCGAGACCATGTACTATAGCCTTTGGTTTTTCTTCGATTTTGACATTTCTTCAAAAATCCTCAAAAACGACGAAAAACGGCATACTATATATGTTTGAATTTTAGGAAACAATGGAAGAAAGCCTCTGGTGTTGCTGTCACTTTCTATTCGGCATTTTGCGTGCACCAAGAAGGCACTGTGACTCAATGGATAAAGAGTATGCCTAGGAATTTGTGGGCCCGGGTTCAAGTCCCGGATGTTGTACTGTGTTCATTGTGAGCCAATATATTCAACTGAGAATTAAACCAGTGCCTCCAGGTGCTATCATTTTATTTGTGATTTACAGTAACAAATCAAAACGACTTATTATAGTACCTTACTATGTCATCCAAAACCATAAACTATTATATATCTTTCATTCACGTTTTACTTTGAAATGTTTTGTAGTTTCTGTTTTTTTCTTTACTTAAACGCCCAATGCATTGTCAATGGCAATAGCACAAACTTTATTATGCTATTCGTCCTACATACTTATACCTAGAAACCCCATTTATGGCTATTAATGTTCGTCTTACGATGGACATGTTTGCCTGAAAAGGAATTTTTGAAATGTTTCATCGTTTTAGAAATATAGTGGTCCCAAATTTGAGAACTTTTATAATGGGGCCTATGGGAGCTCCAAGGGTAGTCAAAAAATCACGTTCTCCTAGAAACTCCATTCACACATTTTTAGATTCAGCTTACAGTGGAGATACATGCTGTAACTTTTTTAATTTGAAATGTTTTGTAGTTTCAGAGTTATTTAACTTAAACGCCTAATGCATTCCCTATGGCAAACTTTATTATGTTATTAGTGCTACATACTTACATGTAGAAACCCCATTTAAAGCTATTTAGGTTCATCTTATGGTGGACATGTTTGCCTGAAAAGGAATCTTTGAAATGTTTCATCGTTGTAGAAATATAGAGCTATATATTTTATAATGGGGTCAATTCAGTTTCGTTCCAAAAGGAAGTTCTTGAGTGGGGTTTGAACTCCCTACCTTCGGGATCAGAATCAGATGAAAGGGTAACACTCTACAGCCAAACCCACTGCGCCACGAGGACCAGGTAGGTATGCAATGTGTTATGTGGGTTAATCTTGATTTTGACATTTTTTCAAAAATCCTCAAAAATGATGAAAAACGCCATACTATAGCATGTCACCCGAGACCGTGTACTATAGCCTTTGGTTTTTCTTCGATTTTGACATTTTTTCAAAAATCCTCAAAAACAACGAAAAACGGCATACTATATATGTTTGAATTTTAGGAAACAATGGAAGCAAGCCTCTGGTGTTGCTGTCACTTTCTATTCGGCATTTTGCGTGCACCAAGAAGGCACTGTGGCTTGATGGATAAAGAGTATGCCTAAGAATTTGTGGGCCCAGGTTCGAGTCCCAGATGTTGTACTGAGTTCATTGTGAGCCAATATATTCAACTGAGAAAAAAACCAGCTTGCCTCCAGGTGCTATCATTTTATTTGTGATTTACAGTAACAAATCAAAACGACTTATTATAGACAGTACCTTACTATGTCATCCAAAACCATAAACTATAATATATCTTTCATTCACGTTTTACTTTGAAATGATTTGTAGTTTCTGTTTTTTTTTTTTACTTAAACGCCCAATGCATTGTCAATGGCAATAGCACAAACTTTATTATGCTATTCGTCCTACATACTTATACCTAGAAACCCCATTTATGGCTATTAATGTTCGTCTTACGATGGACATGTTTGCCTGAAAAGGAATTTTTAAAATGTTTCATCGTTTTAGAAATATAGTGGTCCCAAATTTGAGAACTTTTTAATGGGGCCTATGGGAGCTCCAAGGGTAGTCAAAAAAATCACGTTCTCCTAGAAACTCCATTCACACATTTTTAGATTCAGCTTACAGTGGAGATACATGCTGTAACTTTTTTAATTTGAAATGTTTTGTAGTTTCAGAGTTATTTAACTTAAACGCCTAATGCATTCCTATGGCAAACTTTATTATGTTATTAGTGCTACATACTTACATGTAGAAACCCCATTTAAAGCTATTTAGGTTCATCTTATGGTGACATGTTTGCCTGAAAAGGAATCTTTGAAATGTTTCATCGTGTAGAAATATAGAGCTATATATTTTATAATGGGGTCAATTCAGTTTCGTTCCAAAAGGAAGTTCTTGAGTGGGTTTGAACTCCCTACCTTCGGGATCGATGAAAGGGTAACACTCTACAGCCAAACCACTGCGCCACGAGGACCAGGAGGTATGCAATGTGTTATGTGGGTTAATCTTGATTTTGACATTTTTTCAAAAATCCTCAAAATGATGAAAAAGCCATACTATAGCATGTCACCCGAGACCGTGTACTATAGCCTTTGGTTTTTTCTTCGATTTTGACATTTTTTCAAAAATCCTCAAAAACGACGAAAAACGGCATACTAATATGTTTGAA